>OX401406.1:53112399-53313577 GCA_947846245.1 Cerastoderma edule
TCCTCAATCAAATTTAACGACTTTTTAGATTTCCCATTTAAGATCTATTTTTAGGAAAAAAAGTAAAGTGACGTCATTCTTTGGGAAACAATATGGCGTCATCCCTATTATTTCAGAGGTCTTTTCATTGTGTAAACCCGATTACATCACGGCCGGTGTCGGACGAAGCAGAAGTAATTCGGGTTACTTCGGTCTTCTCGAATTCGACGTTAGACTTTACTAGCGGAGTGTAGTTACGTCTGTTTGCAAGCGTCGAGAAAGCCGGAAGTCCGGTATTAAATGCGACGGTGACGTCAACGTTAGCTGGAGACAAATCTTTTGCAGCGAGAGAACTTGTGATGAAAGACCATGGGTTAGGTAGGTTAATATTATAACAACCATAACGCATTCTCTTTCGTAAGACGCGTGACTAGTTAAACTGAAAGCAAAATCAAACGACACTTTAAAATAAACAAACTGAAGAAGAAAGAAATTAGGAGCATTTTTTTTCGTTCATTAATGACAAAAATACGATATAACTTACAGTGCTAATCTTTCTTTTCTTGTCACGGTCACTTCCAAAGTAGTATATCTGCAGTTGCATTGAAACACGAACACGTGCAGGAAAACATTTTGAAAAGATTCGCTTGTAAAATGATGGTACCAATTAATTCAATTACTTTCTTTAAAAAACGCTGGCTTTGCAAACAAATGATCAAAAGAAAATCACATAGACATTCCTTAGGTGGTGTGTATTAACCTTATTCATTTTCCCGGATCATACATTAATGTATGCGTTTGCATTCCTATAGTTTTAATTTTCTGCTGTTGTCAATGTGACCCCTTTTCATTTGTTTAATCGTTTGCATAAAGCATTTTATATCATCTACTAGCTTGTCAATAATACCCAACAGACAAACAAACCCCTTCTTACCTTATGTTACCTTATATTGATTCTTCTCACAGCACATCAGGTTACTCAATAGGCAGCTCTTTTTTTTCATTTTTCCCTGATGCACCTGTTCCTAGTATAAGTATATTTCATTGGGTATGCACGTTGTTAGATATTCATTCAAGTCCTTAGGTCCTTGGTGGACTGATTTGCCTGTAGGGCCAGTACCTTTATGGCATAGGAGTTTCTTGTGACCAAGAGGAATTGAGGAAAGTTCATATGAAATCTAACCTTTCCACAGAAATTTGTCAACAGATTTTAGAAGGAAAGATACTGTTACTCATTTGCTTCATCTCCCGTGAACAAATCCTATTCTGATAATATTTAAGAATTGAAAATATAATATAAAGTTAAGTAGGACCTGTAGATTGTACAAGTTACTGGTCCTGTAGACCGCCTTGGCATAGAAATTAGTGACGACCCCTGTATGCAGGTAGTCGTTAGAATCCATATTCTAAAACATATAGGAGGTAAAAAGGAAATAAAGAAGTTTGTAAAGGGAAAACAAATATCTCATCTTAACCCACTTCAACCATATCGCAAACAGTCAATATATCAATCAGCTTATTTCCCTATATTGTTGTCGTTAATCTGTGACCCATTGAATGTATGTATGTACATGTATTAATTGATTGCCATATCCATTGCCTGCGCGCTCAACGTCTCAATACAGTTATTTTATGCTTTACTTCGATTTCCACATCACAGGGCCTGATCTGGAAGCAAACGACGGCGTATATTCAGTTTACATCCTGAAATCGTCCTTCACGGGTAACGGCCGTTACAATGTCAAGGTCGTTGTATCAGGTGACGACGGGACCTTCACCTACACCTCCGATACTACTGGGACCGACGCCGCGGCTTCTATACCTGGAGGTATTGTCTATTGAATGTTTGATATGTTAACCAAATAATACATACAAATTCGTGGGCGCTAGTGGTGCAGTGGTAGAGCGTCGGCGTCTTGTACCGAGCGTCCGGGATTCGAATTCGATTGCGAGGTGAAAATATCAATTGAAATTCAATCCAATAAAATATGAATTCGCAAAAGAGCAGGCGCTATTTGTAAGTTATAAATTCAAAATGTTTTTTTTCAAACATGAATACAAGAGGAAGACTAACAAAATTTTTATTTGTATCAAGTTTACTCAACTTAATAATCTAATGCATGCTGTAATAAACGTATGAACCCCCAAAAAGATTGCGACAATATTAACCTATTTATTAGCCTCCTCGTTAGCAAGTATGTCCAAGACATGTTGTGTTTTAATATCGTATTTTGGATACATGTCCATTGGTGCTTTTGAAACTGATTCGATTAATTACGACAATTTTAAAATTTAAGTCAAATACTCTGTTATATCGGGAAGATTGTATTGAAATAAAAACCCAAATTCTCCCTTTTCACAATTATTTCTTTAGGGTAGAATACCCATAATGCACCGTTTTGGAACTCATTCTTTCGTCGATTTACTTCGGGCGACATCGGTATACATCGGTCGGGGCCAAAACTATTGACATTAAATCGAATAGTTTCGCCCCCCCAACGATGTACACCAAGAACAACCGAGGTAGTCCGACTAAAAAATGAGTTACAAAATGGCGGATTACGGGTATTCTTCTTTATGTTCTGATAACAGCGCAATACGTTACTCGGATGATCCAAGCTGTAGCAGTGTTCCGCAAAAAGAAATATCTACGTCTGGATCATTCGGACTACGCGGTGTAGTACTTATGATCGGAAACGTATCAAGTTACCTGTTGAGCATTTTTCTGATATGGTTTATACTATATATGCAGCTTTGGAAGAGACTGACTATATGTCTCTACAAGTGGACGAGTTCCAGAGACAGACTATACCAGGAGAGATTATGGTGACCAACTATAAGCCTGGAGACACTACTGCACCAACTCGACTTTCGAGTAGAATCTATTATCAGGAATAATGGTTCAGATGAACAGACGATTATATACACCTTTGCGTGGACGGCGGTTGGGAATGACATGGATGTGGGAAACGGTAATCTTTTAGATTCACATTTTTTTGTTTTATTTTGCTTATGCAAATAGGTAAGATTCAGGCCAGCAGCGCTAGTATGCTTTTAAAAACACCAGTTAATAGATTGGCACCCATATGTCCAATAAACATTGCATGTGTTGTTTAGTACAGCGAATGACTGATTGTGCACCACATTGGTATTTTTAGTATTTTCCTCCCTATTTGTTTAAATAATTCGTTCAATATGTATTTTGATATATAGATACTGCTTCAGAAAAAAAGAATATAATGTGTCGTTTCCGAACAGAAATCATCACTTTAATGTCTTTCATTACACAAGCAATGTTATAGATGTCGTAAAAGGAAATACTGCAAACACAGACCAATGTCGTTATTAAATGTGTTTTTTCTGCATCTTGCAACGCTGACTCACGTATAACATGGCGGTTATTGATGTCATATGCGTACCATGGTATTTCATGCTCAAGGTTCTTCGATTTTTCCAAACAAACCAGTCCAGAAGTTTCCTATTTCAAGTACTTTCGTTTCAGCCAGCGAATACTACATGCGAATGGACGCAGACGACCGACGTGTCAGAAACTTTTTCATCAGTTGTCCAAATGTCCCTGTAAACCTGAGCAAGCCCAGACCATCAGGAGAGACAGAGCGTTACTCCGTCACTTTCTCAATGTCGGACTGTAACGGTACCTGTTTTCTGGCCGTACGGGCAACCGACGATTCAGGACTGAAGTGTGTTGTTTCGAACCTCGCTAACGTGGATATTAATTTCTCTTACGAGCCCGAAGAGGTGTATCCTGACGCAGACGTTGATGACGCTGACGTGACTGACGGCACGGTCGGAACAAAAACAACGTCAACGTCTGTCGGAGTCATCCTTGGTTTGGCGGGTGGAGCCGTTCTCTTTGTCTTGATTGTAGTTGGCGTAAACCTGGTTGTTCTCAAGCGTAGACACAGGCGGAAGGATAAGAGACGTCACGTTGGGGAAGCGTACCTGCGTGTAAGACACCAAAGCCACAATTTAGCGAGAATCCAATGTACATTCACGGAAAGTTCGAGTGACTGTCTCAGAACTTGACAACTCGATACTACGATTTTCCGTTTTTACTTGCATATAAAAGCCATACTAGTGCTAATTTACAATAAAATTAGGCATTTACTAGAATAATTGACAACTAACATAAACATGATTTGAATTCCGTTTTAAGAGTAACTGAGACCGTATCATGCTCATATGACGCTTCCAAAGAATGAAGATGATAAGTCTGTTTACAATTAGCGATAAAACAAGGTCAGCCGAGAAACGTCGGGATCCGAAATTCTCAATTTCGAATATTTGCGACGTTGGTGTTTGACAAATTGTAGTATTTTTATGTGTATCACGTGACTTTCCTAACCATACGAACGCTATTCGTTTATCAGAGCGCTCATTACTATTTTAGACCCAACTTGAATGTAAACAATGAAGTCAAATTGTGCGGCGCTCGATTTAACAATCAAGTAAGTTAACTAAATACTTTTGTTATAACGATTGGGTTTTGAAACACTGGTTCATACATTCATTATGCTTGTGGCTTATGACAATTGGCTTATTCCGTTTTTCTGGAGGGGGATAGTGGTATTGGTAGGTATGTAATGAATGTGTATATGTTTGTACCTACAAGTGTATGGCCATCTCTTTCCTTAGTTTGGTAATTAAACAGAGATGAATAAAATCACAAATTGAAACGAGTTTTTGGATTGTTTTGTCCCACTGCTAAGGTCTGTCCTATAGCTAGATATTGAAAAATGCGATATTCAACAACAACACCAACAATGGTAATAACAACAGCAACACAGATGGAAATAATGTCCGATGAAATAATTTTTTACTAACAAAATCAAGAAGCAAAACAGTTACGTCATATGAAAACGTTTATTACGTTGATAAACGAGTGTTAGAGATAACGCAAAAAATGAAGCCATAGTGCGAAAGAACTGCAAGATTACTGAAAAAGAAAGGAAAGGCACATTTTATTTTAACTGAAGCAACACGACGTATGGTTGACAAAGTGAATGACAACAAAAGCATCTATGCATACAATTAATACAAATAAAAGTAAGAACAAAGAAGAAATATATACCACCGATCGTTGTTTGAAAGATAAAACTTGTACATGTCAAAAAGGAAAAGCGTTTTCCCTCCTTAGCTGTATGCGTTGTAATTATATTGACCTTGGAACTCCTAACTACTAGGATAAGTAGAACATGTCGATCGTCCTCTATATATCTGCAAAGACATGTTTAATCGTACCGCTCAAAAGTTAGTACAGAAGCAATCACACAAGGAAGAATCACCAGCATGTGTGCTCTTACATCCCAACCGGATAGTCGTGCAACTTGCATTGAAAACAAACCTTTAGAGCATCGTGGGACTATCAATTGTACAAGCAATTCACAAGTGTACCACCTGGCTATCTCTTACTGCTAGAGCTATGCACCAGGCTAATGTTTTACTAAACACTTTACGCTTAAGATTTGCGTAAGTCTAAAACAACAAATCATCTTATTTCAATAGTGGGTGAAGCAATATTGCAAAGTAACACACTTTTGGAATCGTCTCTCCGAGACGCTTCCAATGACGTGTCACATTGCAATATTGTACTTTCATTGAAGATAATATCCACGTGTATCAGTTATGACTTACGCAAATATTTTCCTTGAGTTGTTAAGTAAAACGGTACCCTGGGAAGCCAAGAAACAAACTTAATAAAACGGGCTAATTCAGGATTTTAGTTGGTCATTGGTGCGAAACCAACTAAAGATTATCCCCGATTACTCTTATGCTATGTTGTCTGACTTAGGATCTGCGTGCATACTTTTTGTATGATGTTAGACCTGGCTAGACTATCTTTTGGAAGATATCAGTGCTTACCTACTAAGCCATATCGTCGCCGGGGACACGGAACTTGTTTTTGCATTGATATGGGTAGGTTAGGAGTTTACACTGTAGCCTAATCCCGACCCGTGTGTATACAACCGGAAGTCGGCCCGTGCGTATACCCGGTATGGCGGGCCGGGGCCCCACGCTATTCACACTTGCGTAACGTCTTAAAGAGATCCAGAGTAACTTCCCCTACTACTAAAAGGGTATCATCCTGTCGGTTGATCTTTGGTGCTGACGAAACAATTGTAACTTATTGGGTATTTTCGTGATCTGAGATAAACAACACGTCCAAAAGTATAGGTTACAAGTTTTGTGTCTCGGCTAATAGCACGTTTCCTGGGAGCGTACACGTAGAGTAGTTCAATGTATATAGAAGTATCGGTAACTCATACATGATATTGAAATAACAAGTTGGGATCTCTTTTTTCTCTCTGTCTATCTCTGTCTCTCTCTCTCTGTCTCTCTCACTATCTTTAATTAATCAATGAATTAATCAATCAATCAATCAATTAATCAGCCAATCAATCAGCCAATCTATCAACCAACAAATCAATCGACAAAATCAACCGACCAAATACTAAACATCAATTAATCAACCAACTTCCCAAATGACAAGTACTACTGTATACTTGCACTACATCTGGAGGACAGTTGTCCAGGGGTAGAGCGTCGGCCTCGGAAAGCAAGGGTCATGTGTTCGAATCCTTTGAGTGGCAACCTTTTATTAATCCATATTTGGAACGAGTATTGGTTTTGTATCCAGGAAGCAGAATCGAGAGTGAATAGCCTATGTTGTAAGAACTTGTTGCATAATAGATGTGAAATAAGTAAGATTCAAATTTATCCATACGCAAAGAAATATATTTCTTTTTTAACATAACGATTGGTGTCCGTTGCATAGAGTCTTCCCTGAGAGGTAAATACATAGTTGTGTGACCGTGCGTGACCTGTGCAAGTTAGAATCCCGGCACACAGTTAATCATAGACCACTTTCTGGTTCAAAGATAACCATTTAAAATTGTGAGGCGTTATCATTTATCTATAAATCCCATCGCTTAAACGAAACATTGTTCACCATTTACAATATCACAGATATTTGAGAACTTTTTACAGAAATTGATTTCATTATATTTGGGCTTTATGCTGTTACGACAGTACGTCGGTTATATTTGGGTTTTATGCCGTTACGACAGTACGTCAGTTATATTTGGGCTTTATGCTGTTACGACAGTACGTCAGTTATATTTGGGCTTTATGCTGTTACGACAGTACGTCAGTTATATTTGGGTTTTTATGCTGTTACGACAGTACGTCAGTTACATTTGGGGTTTATGCTGTTACGACAGTACGTCAGTTATATTTGGGCTTTATGCTGTTACGACAGTACGTCAGTTATATCTGGGTTTTATGCTGTTACGACAGTACGTCAGTTATATTTGGGTTTTATGCCGTTACGACAGTACGTCAGTTAAATTTGGGTTTATGCTGTTACGACAGTACGTCAGTTATATTTGGGTTTTATGCCGTTACGACAGTACGTCAGTTATATTTGGGGTTTATGCCGTTACGACAGTACGTCAGTTATATTTGGGTTTTATGCTGTTACGACAGTACGTCAGTTATATTTGGGTTTTATGCCGTTACGACAGTACGTCAGTTATACGGGCGGAAGACCGTGCCGAAGGCACGGTCTGGAGACCGCCTATATGTTACACGTATACGAAACCAAAGAATATACCTACAAAACAAAGGATATTCCGAATGACTTCAAACCCCATAAGACTTTTTTCGGCCATGTCTGTTTTGCATTTTTTTCAATTTCATGTGGCCTTAATCGTTTTTTTATTGGGCTTTTTTGGAAGCAATGGTTTTTAAAATCAAAGTTTAAAAAAAATTGATAGAAGAAATTTCATCCAAATATTTTCTAAAAAATCTAAATAAAAAAATAATTTTGTAAAATTTAGTCTGCATTGCGTTCCTTTCCGTTTCTTTGGTGAAGTTAGCGTCTCTCATCCTAAAACCAGTCAATTCTACACATGTTTACATGATGCATACACCAAGAACTGTGACGTGTTACACTATATTTATTTGTTGTTGTTGTTGCTTTTGTATATCACGTGACAAGTCAGGATTTACAAAAATATCAGGTCACCGCTTCAAATCTTAAATCGAATAAATTGGTCACCCTGTTGAATGAATACCAACATCGATGATAGCAGGTTAGAAAACTTTTTGTACACTTTCATTTTCATATAACTTGGGCGTATTTTATTGGGCCTTTTTCCCATAAAAAGCGACATAAATAAATCGAAGCTCTGGCAATGTCAGGACAGCCATTCTACCCTAGTCTAATGTAAACACTAGGCTATGCGCCGTACGATCACGGTCTTACACCGAGTATCGATTTATGTAACCGCATCTAGATCTCTATGTGTCGAGGTTGTATTAGTAAACTCCCACTATCAATCTTAAAGCATAAACAAATGGAGTTGATATCGAAAATGTGCCGCTCGAAGTCGGAGAACAAGTTTTTTTTCTTTCTGATTACGCCCATTGAAGCGTCACATTTTCAATATCTATCGAATCCAGACAGTCTAGTTTTGCAAGTTATTTCACAGACTTACTGCTTACAACAATGATGAATGACCTCCGTCAACAATAAATCAAACACCGAGAGATGTGTAAATGTTAAACCAGTGTTATTATGTCAACAATGTAAATGATAGCCTAGTTCAGCTGTCTCATATCATCAGAGACATATCTGATATCTCTGATATCATACATAAAAGTGATGGAATAAGTCGTTTCTTGTTGATCTTGATTGTATTTGGCATTAGATTCTTTTCAATATGAAATGACCATACAATGGTACAGGATGTAAATATCTACATCATTGAATTTGAGACTGTTTTATGTTCACTGTAAACATGTGTTTATTTTTAGAATGTTTGCAGATAACACCATGGTGACTGGTCTGCTTTGAAATACCACAAAACCCAATGATGAACACAGGAATTTCTCAGCTGGTATGTAGTTTTAAATACAGTCCCATTCTTGATTCCAATAATGTTTAAATTAGTCTGTTGCATGTGTGTTACATGTGCATGTTTTTTAATATGCAAATTAAATGGCTGTGCATTGTAACAAAGGAATATACTCCCACTATTCTTATTCACAAACCATTAGGGAATTGAATAGTGATTGCCTTTTTGAGAGGTCTCTGCTCCGTAATTTTTGTTGAAGCCTTGTTATGTTTTACAGGTCTCCTCCTGTCATAGCCATTTCGTAACCATGTTTCACATATAGGCAGCATAGACATTGTTATGAATCAGCCATGTAACGGGTCCAAGTTGAATTTTAAAAGGAAAAAGATATTTAAATGTTCATCTTTTTAAAATAGAGATTGTTGTTACAAGACTGGAATTTGCTCATCAGGACATTTCTTACAGGTCTTTTTACTGAATTACTGAATTGAGAAGCCAAAAAAACTGGTATGACTTTGAATTTTTGGGAAGACTGCATGATTTTACAGGAAATTTCCAATTGGGAAGGTGTCTTTTATGGGCCATATTGTCATTTTCTCACAGTGGTTTCTATACTGATTTATGAAGCAGATTTTATAAAATGAGGTAGTACTGATATATCTGAATTAATGCCTGGGTTTACATCTTGCCAAATTGTTACCACTGGATATTGTGAAGGAAGTGTTTTAGTATGGACATTTTCCTTTCTTTGTTACTAATTGGTTTCAAATATATTTTACTAATAATGCTATTGAAAGTATGACACTAGTTTTGAAAAGGAGTATCATTTTATCGAATTTAGGTACTTGTGATTGGTCCAATATTGAAACAACAGCAAATGACTGTTACCAATACCTATTAGAAAGAATTGTGACTACCCATAAATACATTTGTATAAATACTATTACATATTTGTTTTTGTGTTGTAAAAGGAAAGGATGGCTGTCAGTGTATGCGACTTAATCCTACTAATGTGGAAATTGAATAAGGCATATTGAATTTGTTAAAAAATTATACAATGCCAGAATTAAGTCTGATAGCTCAACTGGTTAGAGCATCTTAGTTTTTCTGAGGAGGTTCTGGGTTCGAATCCCAGTTGGACTCTCTGGCTTGTATATACTTCAGATACTTTAGCTATTGGATGTAAGACATATTTAAATGATAAGAATGGTTGATAAAGTAATAATAAACAATGATAAGAATGTAAACTGATTATTGATATGATTAAACATTGTCAATTGTTTATCTATAGAATTGACTTTTTTTATTTCATCTTTTTATTGAAGGACTTTTGGTGCTATTTAAATTGAAAGAAAAAAGTTAAACGTCTATCAACAAATCCTTTTCAGCAGTACATTTTTTTTAAAGAATTGGTGGATTTCCTTCATAATAGTAAATGTACACAAATTTCTCCTCTGTTTCAACTTTAAATCAAATGTTATAATTTTGAATGGCTCAGAGGAAAACATATACTTACAACAAAATTTGGTGAAGTGTTAATTTTACATATTGACAAGGTTTTAATTCTGGACCTATAGTAAATGTTCACATTTGTGAAGCACTTACTGAAGTCTTGCCTTGAATCCTCAATTTGCATGCAGAGATAATCTAGGGATTCAAATTCTATAGTTTGATTGGTGGTTTTGATATGGCTCGAACAGTGTCTTCTATTTCTCATTTCATTACTGATATGGGTAGGAGAGCTAAAACATGCGAGTATCTCCAACCATACATACATGATAATTAGTCTTAGTTGCACAATGGTTTAACAACATTTTCAACAGAATGTATCAGTTGTATCAATGAACATATCCCTGCTCCTATTATAAACTCATCAGTTCCTGCCAATTTATCTTCCAAGACACTAACCATGGAACCCATTAGTCTGTGCTTTGGTCAAAATAATTTGATGTTAAGCAGCGTTTTTAAATTGGAAAGTTTAGGGAAGGACCTGTGTCACAGCTAAAATATGGATATGAAGTATCAATTGATAGCATCAAACAATACATAGATAGTAGTGAGTCTTAGATGCTCTTGTTGGATGATGGTTAAACAACAATTTCAACAGAGAGTTTCATATGTATCAATAAACATATCCCTACTCCCATTGTTTCCTCACTACTTCAGGCCTTTGATTGCTAAACCTATACAAAAAGTGTTGCTCTGTTGTTAGAAATCAACTAATCATTGTCAAATGACTTTTGAAAGAATATCCCCTAAGCTGAGGTATCAAATGCAAAATCGATATATCAAGCTTGATGCAAACTAGACTTCTGTGACGTTCTGTCCAATGAAGATGTACCATTCATAAACGGTTTGCAGCGTGTTTATTCATACTGGTGAATTACAGTGGATTGTGTCGTAGACAATATATATATATATTAAACACCCCCAATTTGAATATTGACAATGGACATGGAACTCTTTCACAGGTGCATTCTGATGAGAATTTCCTATTTCCTTGCCTTTAACCGATACATTACAAAGGAAACATGTGTAATAATAATCTAGAATTAGCAGTGTTCATACATTGAAAAACAAATCTTCCGCCCGATTTAGGCTTTGCCTATTTTCATATTATTTGGGGTTTATGCCGTTACGACAGTACGTCAGTTATATTTGGGTTTTATGCTGTTACGACAGTACGTCAGTTATATTTGGGTTTTATGCTGTTACGACAGTACGTCAGTTATATTTGGGTTTTATGCCGTTACGACAGTACGTCAGTTATATTACTGTAGTCGGCTATCTTAACAATAATCCTTGTATTTCCTCACTAGAATAGTACAATACATTTAGCCACTGACTGTTTCCCCGTTGAACTCGATCGATCGGTGGAGAGAGACGAATTAATCAGTCGCATTGAATTCTTTTAACGCCAGGGAGAGCATTTGCCGGACCGGGTCTCAAACTCACAACCATTGTAGGCTATGTCGAAAAGTCTACTTTTTGAGCTAGCGAGACGGGAATTGATAGGAAAAAAAGAATGAATGAATTTATAAGATATAAAAAAAGATAAATGATAAAAAGACGAAGAAATACACAGGCATGACCTTTGGTTTTAAAGCATTTATCTTATTTCTGCAAATTGACCTTAGGGATAGGAGGACAAGGGACCTGAGTTGTATGCATAGCGACCGGGCAAGACATGAATATGTGCTATTGATAAGACCTACACATTATGTTTAACGGTATTCTCTTTCTCTTCAAAATATTGAAGGTGAACAGTATTCTATGTCGCTTTTGCTTAAATCTTAAACATTTTGTCCGATATTGAGATGTAGCTCTGCAATTACAAACACAAGTAAGTCGTGGCTAGATATCTTCGTATTCCCGAAACGGGCACGTTTTAATCATAAAATAAAACAAGATACGGTGTTTTCATTACACTTTTCAAATTCTGTACAATAACAATGACGTGTTCTAGCCTGTGACCTGGCCCGTCCGTATATCCCGAACTAGGCCTAATGCGGGTATGCATGGGCCAGGACTCCAGGCTATGACATGTTCAGGCAAGGGGTTACCGAACTTAACCTCGATTTTACAGACAGAAATGTCAGACGCGGGTTAGTTAAAGTTATGTACACGGTGGTTGATCTTTTAAAAAATCATTTGCCTTTTACAGTATGACTTTTAATTTAATGGTCGTATCCCATGTGTATTGAGAATTGATTGCACACAAACGCGTTTGATAAATTCCAAATGTTAAGCTTCTGCAGTATTTCGGACGAACTATCGACCGCGAACTTTGCAGAGGTGTTCGAATGCATTTGCATTCGGACACCTCTGCAAAGTTCGCGATCGATGATATATTAAATGTACCGAGGAGCCATCATACATGCACTGACTTTATGAAGGAAATGTTGTCTGATATTTGATAAGAGAAGGTCAGTAACCCAAAGTGTGAACGCTGTACACATCCCAGCAGTGTTATACTAGAAATGACGAGAACGGTATTTATACAGTTGCTATTTATATTATCGTGTTGATTATTATAGTAGTATCATACGATGTGCGAGTGAATGTGGTATTTGAAAGGATGAGGTTAATTGTTTAAATGCTAGAGTGAGTACGCTCATAACAAACTTCATGATGTGCACACTTTGTGAGTAAATACAGTTTTCTTCATTTTATTGTAAATTTTATGCCACATTTTCGTGTGTATTGGCTACACAGTGAGTATATGCGAAACGCGTTTTGTGACACAAAGAAGGATTGTAATATAACAATATTTGGAGGAGAAAATGGACAATTTCTATGCGTTATCAGTCACATAAATATACACCTGAGGCAATTAAATAAATTGGTGCAAGCGTGAACACATTCAAACGTTAAGAGTTTTGAGTGAACAGTTTTCCCAACCCGTCGAGTTTATCGGATGTATTTTTCAGGTAGCGGAAATACCTGTGTACAGTCAAACTTGTGTTAAGAGGCCAGCCTATGGGACAGAGTAAATTGGCTGTTTAAGACAGGTTGGCTGCTTATCACGAATTGATGTACACTATAAATCTAACAATGGGACTCTCTGTAGTGGTTGTTTTAGGCAGGTTGGCTGCTTAAAAGGGTGGTTGCTTGACACAAGTTAGACTGTAGGTGTGATTGCAAACGCCGCCTGCATCAGATGCGTTGGATGCAAAACATTTGTTGTCGTCTTTTCAAGGGACCAACCCAGAGATTTTGTTTCAGACACTTCGAATTACATATCGTTCAATGTACCATATAATAATGGGGTTAAGACTTTAGACGATATGAGTGATATATTAATAAACGCATGCTTTATTAAATCTCTTCACCGTCACGTGTAAGCAATTCGAAATAAGTTGCAACATTGATGGTTTTCTCTCAACTGTCTTAACATCGGTTTACAGTCCCGTGCTTTCGCATAACCTTTTTGTTCAGCTAAATCCACAAAGGTTGATTCATTCACCCTCCTCGAACCATCAACCTTTTGCTAGTATGCCTTTTCCTTCCATCCCATTTAATAATGCGTGCCTGGCTAATCCGTCAGAACTTTTGATCTTTAGATTTTTTTTTTCTGTACAGAGCTCGAATCCACATTCTACTTCATAGGAGGCCGACACCTGTATGCTACATACATTGGATTTGTATGTCCACGCATGAAGTATCGTGTTCACCCGAGGTCTAACATACATTCAAGATAGAGACAACGCATCTAAGCAGGGAACCATAGTCGTTTTGTAATTTGTTATTCTGTTCTGTATCATCTGAATCCGCCAGGTAGGCAAACTGATGTAGCTTTGTTACTTCTTTGTTTTCAGAGCGTTTAATTTGAAGTGACCGAGACATTTAAGATGCTAGATTAATTTTCCGCATTCGTAAAACGGTACAGAGGAAAAAACATAAACTTATTTGGCTAAAAGATGTCTCGAGGGAACCATCGCGCGGAGCCAACTTGGCGGAAGTACTTGATCGCAGGCTGGGCATTCGTGGAATGTTTGTTTTTTTCTGGAATTCTCTACGGTTGGAGTTCGCTGGTGTTCGTATTGAAAGAGGAAGGAATCTATGCCGACCTGTGCAGCGATGGGAACCAGGGAGATGTTGAAGGAATCGGGTACCTGTCTGAAATAGAAACAAACACCACCCTCTCGAACCTTACAATCACGTTGTCAAATGGTACATGGATGAACGATACTTTACATGGTATGGGTACAAACACAGCGTGCCGGCGCCAGGATAGCATGCTGAACTTGTGTTTTACGATTGGTTCCTTTATATTCTGCGCCAGCTGTGTGGTAATGGGACACATCAATTACAAGCTTGGAACCAGGGTCACCCGAGTCATATCATTGTAAGTAACACGTTTTTTAGTACTCAACAACTACTATGTCAATAAGATGATATACTTTAGCCTTTCTAGCTTTTAAACAAAGCCTGAATCATGAGTTTTCTGATTATTCTAGACGTGATGTGTTGAGTTTATATGTAAAGATAATACACTATCAAGCAAATATCGTCGATAAAAACATATTTTTGAAGGCTTGTTGATGCAAAGTTATTTTCTAAATCTTATGCTTTGCATGTGTCTTAAATACACGAACATACGTCCAATTCAGGATATACTATGCAAGAGCCGCAATGTAGTGGTACATGTGTGCTTGTACTTGTTAGGAAACGAAATGTTGTTTTATATTTTTCAGCGTATTTTTCGTCGTGGGATCCATTTGTCTTGCATGCGTCAGCAAAGGTATGATCTTGGAATTTAGACTTAATATTTTCCAGTTTTTATAACGAATAATTTGGCTTTATCATTCTAACTTTATTTTTCCCCTTTGTTGTTCGTGACACATTCACCATTTACGTTGGCGAACTCACCGCTCGCTAACTAGGCATTATTGAAGTAAATGCATCTAGAAATGTTTGTAAGGCTTTCATATGAACACGATATGAGGAGATATGATTAATACTGAAAATGTTTAAGATTAAAAGGAACTCAACGTATGTAATTTCTGATTTACAAAAAATGCCAAGGCTTAAATGCTTGTTACATTACTCGAAATCATCAGTGTTTAACGCATATACTGAGTGTTCCTTTCTCTGTCATTAACATACTATTTCCATTTATAAACTCTATTTGTATTTATTTTGTATTCCCTGTGTTAGATGTACCATGGCTGATATTTCCGGGTTTAAGCTGTATTGGTATCGGCGGGTTACCCTTACTTGTCACCAACACACAGGTACATCAAACGTACACCAATAGAGTACCTAGCCGGCATCACACGAAATAAACTACAATATACATTTCATTTAGTTGACCTATAGGTCCATTGGGTTGGGTGAATTTCAAACATTCATGTTTTCGTATTTTCTTTTTAATTTATTCATGTACAGTATGTTATTTGACATCGTTCATCCGTGTCACGTTGATTATGATAAATCATCTTATCTTACACTATGTCTCAATCATAGATATATAACATTGTCCATGGCAGACAGAAACACTGTTGCTTTTTCAGATACTACATGTTCGCTTGACATTTGACGATACGTCTCCTTGAATTTATCGGTATTGTGTCCCGCTGGGAACAGTATCCTTAGTTCAAGAGCCGTCTATGCTACCACTCCTACCGGCGTTTATTATGTCAATGAGGTATAACGTATTTGTTTCCTACAATTGACCTACTATGATCCTGTTGAATAAGCGTTCAGTGGCTTGGAAAGAACATTGTGTGGTACTGGTAAGGAGCTGCTGTGGGGGATGGAGAGATACAATGACCTCTGGTCCATAACTGAAAAATCGTCGAAAAAAGCGTTAACACTCCTTGATGACATATTAACTAAACAATTCGACTGCGGTTTAAATCATATTAAGTTTTGTCACTTTTTACATCATACAGGGTGTAAACCATATACTGTGACAATATGTTAAAAGGAATACTTATTCAGAAGATTCAGCAATTGATTAGAACAATTCGAAAGGATTTGAACGAAATCTTACTATTCAAATCATTGTTTATTTTACTGGATTGATAGCATGGAAATCACAATTTCTAGAACAGACACATGTTACTTGGAACACCACATTGTATAGAACATTTATTTCTGTTTTAGGTTTCGAACCTGTTTGTCAAAGACCGCTCTACAGTAGTAGGCTTGCTTGTTGGTGGATATGACATGTCGTCCGTGATATTTCTAATCGTCAAGGTATGTCCGGTTTAACAATTATAATACTTTTCATTTTATTGTTATTCGAGCTCTAAAGAATGTTTAAGCTCACAAAGTCGAGCTGAGTCCACTCACAAATATATTCGACCGACAATACACTCCTTTAGCCCATTGCTCATAACGAATTTTAGAACTTTTTCAATTCGATAAAGAAAACGGCAAAAAGGCATTATTAAACTGATTTTTATTTATGGTGTTGAATACTAACCACTGAGATAAAAAGATAAATTGCTCATTTTGAGCATTATAACCAATTTATCGGTTTGTCACGCTGGTTCCTAAAGTGTTCTGAAGCAGATGCCACAATATAAGGAATTGTGGAGTAAAGATTTAAAGCAGATAAAAAAATCAAACAGATCTAAGGGAAAAAAAGATTGGTCCAAAAAGTACATAATTCTCCTTTTATCATTTAGAGTTTAAAACCGGTTATGACCCAGGAAGCAGAATCGAGAGTTTTATGAACTTGTTGCACAATCGACCTAAATAAATGAGTTTAAACTAAACGGTTACAATAATGATAAATAAAAAGATTTCTTTGCCGATATTTTTGTCGTTTTTGGTAATATATTTGAAAATATGTTTTTCTAAAAATCACTCGGAATTGGGCAATGTCATGTTTACCTCGTGTTTCCTCTTCTTTTAGTTAGCCCACCAAAACGGACTATCGAGAAGAAACATGTATTTCATATTAACCGGACTACATTCCATGACGCTTGTCAGTACATTTCTGTTTTTACCAGGACGTTTTATCTCACCCGTGGATCAGAAAGACAATTACGAATTGACGGTGGAAGAAGACCGACGTGATTCGAATGTTTTATTAAAGTCAGCAAGGCGTAGATGTAAGTAGTTCTGAGACTCATCAGTGGTGTATTTCCTTCTATACGATAGCCATTCAGTCTTTTAGATGATTGATTGGTTTTCTACATAGACATAACAGTGCTGAGAGATGTAGACATTCCATCGGGAAGAGGGTCTGTCGGTTAAACATTTACTGAATTTAATCATGTTGCATTAGGTCTAGGGCTGTTGATTGACATAATTTCACAACCTAGGCATGCGGTTATAGAAAACGTTTGTGACAAAAAGTGATTATGATAATCATCGTGTCACAATCCGACTCGACAGAGTTTCACAAATACCTTTTCAAATAGATTGTGGAATTCAAAACAAAGAAATTCAGGGAATATTACGATGGTTGTTCTTTTGATTAATAATGTGTTTGCTTCTTTACCCATTAATTCACAAGTCCAATAAAACACATTTTAAGGGTTCATAAGTCTAACTAATGTAAAGTCATTTGTACAAATACTTTTATATACTATTTCAAAAAGAACAGACGTTAACCTTCATGACGAAACAAATTCCCCCTTTTTCAATTTAGACCAATCATACAATGAATCATTCGGTGTTAGGTAAGAGTCTCTCTATTTCCAGCCCGAAGACCATCCCTGGCCGACCCCCAGTCTTTAGGCAGTTACCTAAAACAACCCATGTTTATATCCCACTTGGCATGGGTGTGTGTACTCCAATTGAGGTTCTACTACTTTCTGGGAAACCTTAATGTCTACTTGAATCGACTACTTGACGAAGATAAAGCATTAGGTAAGCATTGCAGTATCCATGTTTGTATAATGTTTGTTGGAGATTGTTATTTTCATTATGGCAATGCTCAAGATATGATATTGGAAGAGCTGTAGTAATTTGTACTAAAGATAAGGCATCTGGTGTTGTTTGTACGTTTCACAATGGTTATGAGAGAGATTAGGAATTGGTTGATATGTAGTAGTTTACGTATGTTGAATGACTGTAATAGTTTGTAACTTTTACAATGGTGACGTTCTGCCTTAGTTCCTTATGCAAACTGTTTTATAAAGAGGCACTTTAACACACCTCAATTATAAGAGTAAGAAAACTAATATAAAAATGTAAAATGTCCCCTTTTGCCGCAATGGTTGCTATCCAATTCGAAGACCGACTAATTCAACACTCTGTTGGTAGTTAATGTATCTGTTTACAATTTTTGCTTTGTCAGACAAAAAGGAACAAGGGGAACTATTTACTGATTACAATGGATCGTTTAATTATCACGAATTTTGAGTCCTCAGTAGAGTTTTCTTTTTCAGTCAGTCATGACACAAATGTGTGTTTATGTACTATAAGTATTTGATTGAAAATGTTCCTATTTCAGTCAGCCATTACACGAATGTGTGTTTTTACACAATGATGTGCGGTCTAGGAACGTCTTTCCTAGCGGGGGTCGTTTACGACAGACAAAAACGAATCTTTACCAGTGAGCATCTTTCGTCTTTCTTTTCTACTGATGATTTTGAAACGAGAACAAAGAATAAATGCGACAAAACTTATATAAGCCATTATTGTTTATCATTTTGATTTAAAGCAATTACAGTTATATTTTACTTGAAACTTATCTATTTTACATCGATTGTGAAACAAGTACAACTTAGATTATTCACTCTCGATTTTGATTCTTGGATACATAACCAGCTATCTCGCCGAATGTGGATTGATGAAAGTTCGCAAGGCAGATCCCGCTTCTCACGGGATTCGAAGCCACGACCCTCGTATCCAGGAGCCGACGCTCTACCGCTGGACCACTGTCTTCCACTTTTTCTCGGTACGACCATTTTACGAATGATACCCACCATATGTTTTATTCTATTTTCAGAAGGCCGCACTAAACTATACCGGTCACTAATGCCGGCCGTTCTACCATTGATACTGGCCAGTATTCTAGCCACCATCATGTCTGTATTGGTGCTGTTTCCACATAGGGTGATTCTGTACCCGATATTTATCATCATGACATTGTTCCGGTCATTTTTGTATGCCATCGTAACAGCTTTCATCAGTGCGATGTAAGTAAATAACTAATTGTGATCTAACGCTTAGAATTTACTAAAGATAGACTTTTGCATCGTCTGCTTTCCAAAAGCTTAACTATCTGCTTAATTTCGATGAGGAAAGAAACTCAGAGTAGCAAACAGATTAGATCACAGGCCAGTCGCCAGCCTGAAACTAACCTGTTTGCAGAAGCATGAAGTCGTTTCCAGCACAGTAAGGTTTAACGCTTATCAAGGCATTATCATCACATGTACAATTTCATGTTTTGCATTTATATTGAAAGTGGAATGATTGAAAGGAGAAAAATAACGTTTGTTGTAAATGATAAAATACGGACTTCTGTTGCTTTAAAATAAGATTCATGTATGTTTCTTTTCAAACTACCGTTTTGGTCGTAATACTTGATTATGTAACTATGGAAACAAACAATAAATATCTAAGGAATAAAACTTTGGTTCTGTTATCCTGGTAACTATGTGGATTTGTATTCCATTTTAAATTACTTACATGTTCGATGATAAAATGCCCGTTGGTGTGATACATATATTTGTTTAAAGAAGGTGATTACATTATCAGGTCTTCGATCTTTAGACTAATCTAACATAATTCCATACTCTTATATATTCCTTGTCATGAAATAATTGTATTATATGGATATTGCTATTAACTGTAACTGTTTTTGCAATAAAAGATAATGTTATGTTATGTATACAAAGCAAATGTAGTTATGTTGTTGTTTTATTTTACTTTAATTCTAGATTTCCCAGTGAATTCTTCGCCATGTTGTACGGAATAACAATAGTCAGTGCTGGTGTATTCAGTTCGTTGCAGTACGCACTATTTCAATGGGCCGAATCTAGCAATAATGCTCCATTACACGTAAGTTAAATGTACAAGTCTTTCTTTATACAATTTATGCTGCCATCGTTTACACGGTTGTTTAACAAGCTTTTTATACATTTCATGAAGTTATAACGAAAAAAAAAAGGAAAAATGGTGAGTGAATAAAACCATCGAATTTCTCAAGATAAGCCAGGTGAATCCCTCGAGAAAATCCCAAATGTTTATTATAGGAAAGCTTACAAACTTAAAGAGCAATTCTTTTTCATCTATTATATGTGTTATCTAAAATGTCTGCCGTATATGCGTTATAAGGAATTATTATAAAGAAACGCGTTAATATGCTTAAATACTACATGAATAGAAAGGGTCGAGGCTTATCAGTCAGTAGGTGACGATAAAGCAATTGGCAAGGGGAATAACACTCCTCATTTGTCACTTTTATTTCAGACGTTAAAAAAATTGTTTCAAGAATAATTCCTCTTTGGTCACGAATCAGGAATATTCGTAATGGGAATCAGTGAGTGTCTTCGAAAGCAGTGTGAATCACTGGTTGTAGCAGAGGCATGGACTGTTGTACAGATGTAAATTAAACAGTATGCTCTTGGTATGCAACATCATGTACAACTGCATTCTAACAACAACAGAACTGAAAAAATAAAGTCTGAATATTTTACTCGGTACATATTAAATCGTTGTTCGATGTTGCTATTTAGATTTAGTTTAACTATCATTACACCCACGTTTTTTACAGGTTGATATTTGTCTCCTGTGTGTTACGATCGTCACCCTGGTTCACCCCGTCTGTATGCTGATAGCGTCAAGGAAAGAGGAAGCTACTGCCGATTAGTGTGGGCGAATTTCGGCGATACATACGAGCGCCTGAATGACACAGATTACATGATTTGCTTATTGGATAAAAATGACAATCACATTCAAGCACGCCGAGAGCATTGCAATGAAAGACAGCAAAGCTTACTGGAATCATGAAAGCTCTTAATGCAAAGGGAGATGTGACATCGTGCAATCAGGTCCATTTGGATTGTTTAAAAGCTGATTATAAGACGACTGCATACATAGAAAAATGCATGAATGGTTGATGCATCCTCCATATGGGAGTTTCTGACAGTCCTCCCAATGTTCTTTTACATTTGGACAAATCACATATCAACATATAAGCGGATGGGTATAAGTGTCACCATTCATATGGACTTGGGCATACAAATAGGAAACAAATAAATGCAAGATGATTCATATAAAATAACATAAAGAGAGTACAAAATACCATTTATTTACAATGCTTACATGACATATCTTTAATCTTTGTATCGGTGCCAGATGGCTATGCGTAGCACATTTACGTAAATGTTTGGTACGATGACATCAATTTGTACTGTTTATGTGTTGTAGATTTTGTAATTTGAGCAAGTCTCAATAAAAGTCTGATCATATCTGTTCTGATGGTATTTACTACTATTACTATTCATAGTAGGCATAGGAGTATTCTACTTTCGGTAATTCAAATGACAATTGCGTGTGTTCATGTGTCATCAACAGCTTGTATTGAAGTCCTATACAGTGATGTCTCGTTAATCCGAACACGTCCGTTCCCAACAAAATGTCCGGATTACCAAATCATCCGGACTAATGAAATAGAGCATGTTCTTATACAGATTAAGACATAAACGGTCTGTATGCACGTGTATACTTCTAACACTTTAGCAAACGCCAAATTGTCGACCGTCCCAAATTGAAAGAGTTTGCAGACGACATTTCAAAACGTGATGAAATTCAAAAATAATCTTCTGATATGGCAGAAAACATTGTGGAAAAAGGAGAAATTGCTCGTCACGAGCAATTTCTCCTTTACCCACAATGTTTTCAAAAGTTGTCTGCAACAAACTGGCCAAATAATTCCGTTCCCTTACAATTTCGTTCGGATTGCGAGACATTCGGATAATAGGGGTCCGGATAAACGAGGCTTCACTGTATATGAATACAACAACCATAATAGTACAACTCCAAACCCCATCCTATTGCCAGACAAATTAAGTTGCCGTATTTCAAAAGAGTTATACAATTTGTCACGCATGCTTCGGAAGTCAAGGTATTACTTCACACATTTCACTTCGTGCCAATCCAAACTCATCGGGTTTATCCAATGAAAATATTTGCTCAGCTCACAGAAATATCCGAGTAGTTACGATTGACATCGTCACACAGACACATCTCCATGTCTTCCCCGGCCCCCCACACAAAATACATATCTTAAACTTATTTCAAACAAATTTCCCTCTTAAAAGCTTGGATAAATTGCAAATTATAGTTGGAAAGAAAATCCCCTTTATCAAAGAAGTTTTCGCTTTCAATGTGGACTAATCACAAATCATGAATAATATTTAATGAATGATGGCTCCGAAAAATTATTCTAGAATGTTTTAATATACCTAAGTATCCTAAGCTGCTAAACGTTAGATCTCAAAACCGCTTCATTTGCTTTTGGGATTTTAATAACAATTACCCACTGCTTATGGGCTGTAATACTTAGATACGAACTATTTCGGCTCTCAGTTGCTACTCTATAGTGAGTATCATACAGCAATCCAGCATTCTTTTATATATAATTCTGGATGGATTGAATTCTAACATCCAAACTTGTTCACGTCTGTAAACCAACAGCTTTAAAATACGAACTAATTGTCGAATATTCGATATTTCATCCCTGGTTAAGGATACGAATGCCTGATTAGCCATTGTTCGTAAAAGCTGGGCGGAAGTCGTTTGTAAAGTGCACTTCGTAGGTATGCAGTCGTTTGATTGAAGGTAAGTCTTGCACATCTTTTGAGAAATACCAAAATAGATATATGTGATCAATGATTGTCGCAATATAATTGCCAATTTTCTTGAAAACAGCATGCCAACCAAGTTATGTATTGCAATTCATTGAACTGATGTAGTACAGGCAGGGTTGTCCGTCATTGACATATGATCAACTCATATCACGTGATCCTCCTCCCCTGACGACGTTGTTGTTATGGCTTCGTCTTCATCCAGTGTGTCCCGAAGGTCCGCGGCTCGACTCTCACGCAAGGGCAGCACGGCAACTATAGACGCAACAGCACACGCTCCACATATAAAGTACAGGATACCTGCAACTTTGGTTTCCTGGAATAAACGATGTGTTTGAGTAATCTCCCTTCGTTCAAGTTTAAAAGAGCGCGGGACATTTCCTCTGACATTAGTACAACACACCCAAGTCAGACATTATAACCGAAATTTTAAGTCGCCTACTTTGTACGTAGGCACATCTTCCTTTATACGTGACTTATTAGGCAAACATTCGACAAAGATCCACTAGTAAACATTTTCATGGGTTGCAGTGTTGAACTACCATTAGCTTTTCTTTATGAGTTTGCATATTAGTCTAAATTAAGAATCTATTATTACTGCAGCATAAGAGCAGGATAAACAATGCAAAATTATCAAGCGTCTTTCATTCGAATGCTAGCCACATAATCCACATATAAATTCAATGATACTGGCAACCTTTCCTTGAAGTATTGATTTATCTGGGTAATCTCCCTTGGTTGAATTTAGAATGAGCTCTTAAGACAACTCTTTACAGAGGTACGCAAAGACAGTTTGAGAGTTGAAGGCATGAAATACAGATAGGTTTTCTTTATATATCAACCGACCCAGTGGCCAAAAACGCGTTTGTATGATTGGTTCAATGATTAGAAAAAGAAAAATGAATGGACTGCCCGCTTAACCCATTTCATTGTTTTCCTTTCATACTTACAATCTCAGATGAAATAGTTAATAATACAATAAAGAAATGATCATTGAATAGTTTGCTCACAATTTAATCTAAGCACAAACGTTTAAACGTTTAAACTTGTGTCAATGATTCACCAACGTCTCTTTTCAGCAATGCGCTTCCGTTTGCCCGTTAGGAAAAGCTTAACTATATTCCTTATTTCTAATTAGCAGTTTCGCCCCTTTATATATTTCTAACAATAACGTTAACTCCAGTCAATCATGGCGGAAAGTCTTACCAGAAACACCAGTTGTGGACCTATAACCGCTCCAACTCGGGCAATCGTGTTCTGTAAACCATAACCTATATTCCTGGAAGTAAATTATATACAACTTCAAAAAATTGCGATTAACTCGTTTATTCACCTGTGTATAGCAAGTTACCAAACGTATAATGATTGGTGATTGATGAAATGATTGTAAATAGAAAGATTTATGAAAATGTTTGGTTAAAGTTCTTCTATAAGACCTACGTGATGAAGCTTTTTACTTACTTTTGTCTACCATAAAGCGTACAATCGTCGTTATACTATATACAGTGTATACAATACACTATAGCTTAACTGTTATGGTATCTGATTAGTTCGTAATGAAACAATCCGCATTTTGTCAAAAGCTATAATGAGTTACTCAGTTACAATTATAACAGGTCACTGTCGGATAAATGTTCATCAACATTGTCTGGATAAAGGGTTTTAAGCTTTTAAAATGGACGTTAAGTGAACCAGGGAACCGGTTTACGATCTTTTAGGTCCAGTTCCCCGGACTGTTTCAACGTACACAGTTGTGTTTTATTTGTAAGAAAGGGAACATCATTCGGACCTATCTGATTACTATGTTATAAACCTCTATCGTCATTGTTTATAAAGGGGAACCACGTTGCTTTACCAGACGTTTAGTGAACAAGGGGACAACTTTATGATCTAAGTAGTCTGGTACCCCGAACTTTGTCCAAATACACAACGACTTTTGTGAGAAAGGGTACCAGAATGCTCACTGACCTGATCGCTGTCGGTTGCAAATTTCTCATCGTCGTCCGGATGGGTGACCACGCTGCTTTAACCCACAATACCGACATTTGACCAATTTGTTGCAAACAACTCTGTCCTATCAGAAGACTGCTTTTCAATTTCATCACATTTTGAAATGTCGTCTGCAGACTCTTTCAATTTAGGACAGCTAAGAGTGAAGAAACACTAAGTGAAGCAGGGAACCAGTTAACGATCTGGGAATCATGTTGCCTCGGGCTGGATCAGCATGCATTAATGCTTTTGTGACAAAGGGAACCAGCATGCTCACTTGCCTGATGAGTGTAGGATATACCGCTATCGTTGTCGTATGGATAAGGGGATTACACTGCTTGAATCCGTTAGGGTCACCTCCCTCTTTTGTCATTGTCTCTTTAAAAAAAAGTTTAGTGAACCAGGGAATCAGTTTTCAATTATGAAAGTCAGGTTCCCCAGGTCTGTTTCCACGTACACAGATGTGAGATGTGAGAAAGGGTACCAACATGCGTACTTACCTTATCACCGTTGGGTAGACCTCTATCGTCAACGTCTGTACAGGGGACCAAGCTGCGTTTACTGATGTTAATGCAATAATAGCACATACGGTCGTTAACGTGTCACGGATGGAACCTTCTGAAATTGACAAGATCAACTATTTTGATAAACTAAGTTATATAGAAATTTTCTTACTTTTTGAAAACGCAAAAAGGAGAGAAAATAAGTGAAAACAGAAACTATGTCCCCTCCCCATTCCTTCCAAATCATTTTCCATCATAGTTATAGTGTATAACCCTTATAGCGCTCGAACTGACTCTATGCTTATGCAAAGAGGTTAGATCCAGGTCAGCCACCAAATATATTGACGGCTGGCCTGTGATCTAACCTGTTTGCTACTCTGAACATATTTCCTTATAAAAATTCAGCAAATATTTAAGGTTTCGGAATGCAGAAGACAAACAAATCTTTTTTTAGAAAATCTGGCCCAACAACACAGCCAAAAGGCTAGTTGATAATTGGCGAGTCTGGTACCAGGCGGTGAAATATGGCTCCTGCGTGATCCAGTACTCGGGGGGGGGGGTCCAGGTTCGAGCTCCATCAGTACCTCTTGTTTCTGGGATGTCCTTTGACATACATCTTAGAGCTTTATCCGTGTATTGGTGAATCCAGGAAAGCCGCAAAATAATTGAACTTTTGTGTCGGCGTTAAACCACGCACAAACAATATGGTAAACATAGCTGTCATAATTTTGTATGTAAGTCGTCTCTGATAAAGCATTCATTATTCATGTTTAATTTTGAAATCTACAATGTTTAATTGTAAGAAAGCCAGACAAAACCACAGGTGCTACTGCAAATCAAACTATTCACTTTACATCGTAGCAAAGAACACTTGTCCATTTCTAAGATAATACCACGGGTACTACTACAAACTAATAGATGTCAAAGATTATACCATATGTACTTATACAAATTATATAATTCACATTGTATCTTACCGAGAAATTGTTGAGCAATACCAACCATGCCAGCTGTTACAAGATATAATCCCAAAAACAAAATGGCCGTCGGTTTCCGACCTATCCTGAAAAGAAAATGCGCGCAAATGGTTTGGGAATAATGACCTTGAACTGTCTTTCTGGAAAGGTTGATTCAGCCCTCAATGCGGCCGGGTTGAGGCGACCACTTGACTAAAACAGTAAGTGATTTTACTGCATCTATCATTTTTATTGGGGATCAATACAGTCTTCTACAATATTTCAGTTATCATCTTGAACAGTGTCTTGTCCAGGGATAGTTTGTCTCAAAATACTTGCTTAGAAAGGCAACACGCTTTCAGGTTTTATCTCTCAAGAAATCGAATGACTAACGATCCACATGTTTGCCCAGATTATCGTTATACGCTATAAATCAGTATTCTATAACAGATGTTGACATTTTATAGTTTTATAGATGTATATTCTACCTATTGAGCAAAGAGATGTTTTATAAATGTTTATAATTTCATAAATTCACACTATAACCATTGAACAAATACATGATCATTTTTTGTATATTTATAAATTCATACTCTACCTATTGAGCAAAAAGATGTTTAAAGTTCATGGCTGTGTAAAGTAATATCTTACCTATTGAACACATACATGTTCGAAATCAACAATTTTATGTATCAAAACTCTACCCATTGAACGCATAAAGGGTTCAACGCAAGACTACCGTAAGCGCTTCATAAACATAAAGCACTTACTATAGTATTGCACTGAACCCTCGAAATACATGACCAGGTTTTATAAATTCCTACTCTACCTATTGATCAAGTAGATAACGACAAACTGTAATGGCCCAGCCACCACCGACAATAGAAACATGTTGATGAAAAGATCTCCTGTGAGGGCCGGAACTGCGAACTGTATACCATAACCTCCCAGACCCAGAGATATCCTGTACAAACGACAAAGAGATCGGTCAAAAATGTCAGAACTAGTCAAATGAAATAGTCAGGGAAATACGCTTTATTTCATAAAAGAAATCTCCCAGTAAATAGATTTTAATCTACATGAAAAGAAATAGATTGCTCAGATCGGATGGAACAAAAAAAATTAAAAGATTTTGGTCTGCCAAAGGCACTTTGTCTATACTAAAAGTTGTTTTAAAAGTAAGAAAGACCTATTTCAAAAGTAAGAAAGACCTATTTCGTTTGGTACCATTCGGTCATGAAGCTGATAAATGTTTCAAAATTATTTTCGGACATGTTTGGTACCTTCGTAAATGGCTAAACCTCATTTGAAGAGTGTTATAGAGAAATACTTTTTTCATATAAAACCAAAAAACTGTTAAATCAAAAACGAAAATGTTACTTTACAAATATAAATCAATAATAACCCTGATACTGGAAAACAAAAGGAAATTCAGCCTTGCGGTTATGCAGAGGCGACATGTTGATTTAAAGCACTAGTTCTAGTTTTGAACATTTGTCATATCGAAGATGATATTGCTTCACCAATATTGGTTGTCGTTTCTCGCACATAAAGTCGTTTGTTTTCAATCGTAAGATACCTTACATTAGCCTACCATACGATTGAAAGGAGCAACGATGTCTTCAACATTTTCTTCGTTCTCACTAGGTCGAGCAGTGAGTATTTTCTGTCCGCCAGTTTCTTGCCTTCCAGTCGCTCTGTTTCCGTTAGTAGCTGCAGTGATTTCATGTCTGGCATCCGTTTTCTATTGAACTTGGCTACTAACTCAACTGATCTCTCCGCCTCTCGTACCTTGTTGTGGACCACTTGCCAGCGAAAACTCTCCGGAACAAACCTACAAGTTCATAAATCGTGATTATTCTTTTACTCCAATTACTTCATCGTGTCATATTTGTTGCATAACACTTTAGATACCTTAGTCATTAGGTGATAATTTGTTCTTAATGTACCACGTGTCATTTTGTGACAAGGGTTTCAAACTAATACATCACAAAGAAAAACATGAAAGAAGAAGTAAATGAATTCAGATAACAATGGATAGACTGTTCTCTCTCATGAATCACTCATGAGTCCGTTTTTGCTCGTTAGTTAGCATTTAGCTGTAAAGCAACAAGCGATTAAACATCCTAATTACGCTGACGATGTGTATGGCTGGTATAAAAAAAGGTTAAATGACAAGGTTTACTTTTGACAAAATCAAATCTTTTAACAATAAGATCAATACTCTAAAATATATAATAGCTTATTATATTACAAAGGAAAGTTATATACATGGAGTGCCTTAAAAAAAGTTAACATTTCCTAGTGTTTGTTAAACTGGGAAGGTGCAGAGCGCAAGACATTCAGCAGAACAGTTAATATAAACATGGAACACTCAAAACAAGCACGGTATAAAATGTCCTGCTGGCAGAACACTCCAGCAGGACAGTCTTATATGACAGTCAATGATTTAACATGTTTAACTGTTCCAATGACAGAGCATTCTAGTAGGATATTCTAGCATGACATTCAATGATAAAACAATTTTGACTGCTTTGCTGACAGAAACTTCAAGCAGAACAATCTAGCACAACACCCTAACTATACGAAGGCATACCTATACGTTAATAAAGCCGGTACTCCTATGGCGGCTGTAATAAAATGTAAGTATTGCCAGTCCTTCACTGCCCAACTTGTAAACGCGAACATGGCCGATGCTATCGCCCAAGATGGCATCGACACGACCCAGGCTCTCCAGCGGGCCAGCGTGTACTCCGCAGCCACGTTGTAATGGACCGTAAGCTCGAATCCCATGGCGAGTCCAATAACGAACCTGACCCCGGCGAACATGAGCCATGATGTGGACAGTCCTGCGACTATATTGAGTATAACGAGTGCGAGGATGGAGAGGAAGAGGGGATGTTTTCTGCCCACTAGATCAGCTACCTGACCACAGATCACGTTCCCAAGGAGCACACCGAACATCTGCAGGGATGTAATGGATGATGTCTTCCATCTATCGTCACATACAAGTCCCCACTGGAATGACATAGGAACATCATGATCTTAATTATCTTAGATACATGTGTAATCAAGTTGACGAATTCTCGCATAAAGCATTTTATGAAAGTTGATATTTGAAACCAACACCATTTATGAATTCGCTTTTTAATATTGTTAAAATAACATTATGACACAAAGACGAAATTCCGTCACAAAGCCGTTTTTTTTATTTTCACACGCTGTTTTATTAACTCCTTTTGTGTATGTTAAAGTAGTTGGATAAAGAAAAGGTAATATTTTTATGCATACCACTAAGATCAAGTTAAGACACCCCGCATAAAGAAATTTGTGTTCGCCTAACTAGATATTTCCAAGTTTGAATAGAAAATAACCCTAACTGTTTGTTGGCACATGATCTTGGCATTTCCTCACAATTGCAGTACACTCACTTTTTGTAAGGCATCGACTTTCTAAATCATACAACCACACTTGTTCAATGACTAGATACAAATTAATTAGCACATAAGCATTCGTTGCCATTCTTATTTAGAGGAAGCCTTCGTGGTCGACGGGGCTGGGTACTGAGCTGAACAGTAAAAGACGTATCTCGACAGTGGTGAATTTCAATATAAATGAGGGATAAATGACCGCCTGGATAGGGCAATATCGATGGTTGTTAAGTGGCATATCCCGGGCCATGCTTAATAACAATATAACTTGACATAGCAACTTGAATAAATACTGTTAAAGTGATGTAACAGAATACCCTACCCCCACCCCCCCAAAAAAAGAATTAAGAGAATTAAAGAAAACCAATAAACTACAAGCAAATGAAAACCTCAATGAATTACAATAGGGTAGGGCTTTTTATGCAAGAAATGCATACCGAACCGTTACACCGTGATGTTTTCTTTTTATTTTAGAAAGGAGTGCTAAGTTATCCAATTAATTACTTTATCGTTATTAATGGTATAACATATCGCGACGTTATAACGTCGAGATTCATACCTCAGTTACAACAGTCCTCATAGCACCATCGTCAAATACAAATTTGGAACAAGTGTCCGACGTATTGCCAAGTGTACACGATTTATAGCCGGAACTGTTTGACGTCAGTGTTTGACTTCCTATAACGTCACTAACATTCCCCTTACGTTGGTCAACACACCACCAATCCGGTGTCGCCGCACCGAATACCATGTGCAGCATGCTAAAGCATACGATGATCTTCATGTAGTGTATGATGAAGGAGAGTCCGATCTGATACCTCCCACAACCTCCCAGCTCAGCGATAACATCTTCCAGGTGTAGGTCCCTCGTGTGCGAGTCCTTCATCATGTAACTTTATTATACTGCGATATGGTACCCTGAAAAGACGATGCATAATCAAATGAGGAATTGAATCATCTTTAACATCAATAACGTCTTCCAGGTGTAGGTTCCTCGTGTTCGAGTCCTTCATCGTGTAACTTTATACTGCGATATGGTACCCTGGAACATGTTTGTGGAAAACCAAATGTGGAATTGATATTCTTACTGAGCTTTGAAATTATGTGTTTGGGCTACATATCTTCGAAGTGATATGTCAGTTCGCAGTTCACAGTTCGCAGTTCGCAATTCACTCACGAACCGCGGGCTGCTATCAGTTCGCGATTGAATTGCGAACTGCGAACTGACTTCTACCTTTACGGACATTTGCACTACCATGGTTACCACACTTTTAGCATTTCTTTTGTCCAGACTTGATATTTGAATCGCTCATGATTTGACAAGGTCAATTCATTGGGAATATGTATTATGGATTTTTTCGAAAGATAATCAGCTAAACTAATATGTTATTTCATTACTCTGTCGAACATTGTGAATGTATTTACCGAATTAACTGGTTGCCGTTTCATGATGTTTTATACTTTTGGACCATATTAGCTTGCCATATTCTGCGTTGAGATCCGTTAAGGATATTGCTTTAACAAAAGCTTTATATTTATATACTAAAATAAGCTGAGGTTATGATTTTGGCGAATGCATTTTAGTGCGAAATCCGGGGTATGGCACCCAAAGAGTGTCACTTGCTCTAGTTGGAAAACATTTGTTTCACTTTTTATTCATGTATGGAATAGGTAAATAATAGTACTTAATGCTCTTGGTCGTTAAAGTCAATAGACATAATCGAGTGCAGTTAATCTTGTCAATTCTGATAACATGATTGTTCAAATGAACTGAATCGTTTTAACTGTCATAACATATAATATTCATGCATTTTAGATCCTCCAACTATGATGCTTAAAACATACATGTATGCATAGTATTTATCGCATTATTAATAAAACCTAGCAATTTTAACAATCCTTTCAGCAAAGGCATGACTTTACAGAAGAGCTTTCCATTAAAAAGTGTTTCAATTCCTAATTTGTTAAGTATTATCTATATATTTTGACGGGTTTAAATGGTTTTCGTTGAAAAATTTAATAGAAATTGCATATATTGCCATGTATGATAGAATTCCAATAAATATTTTGATTTTGAATTTGAATGACTTGAACAAATTAGTTAAAAGTGAAATTCGTTTCTATTTTGTCAGAAATACAATTTTTGCATATTCTCTCAATTCTTTGAATAGTGATTTTGCATCCTTTTCTATATCTAGCTGATGCGACGATGTTCCAAACCTTGCATTAGACTTTCTAAGTCTTAATTCATGTATTATGTCGTGATATTTTTCCTTATCAAATGAATGTTTGAATAAACTATAGCTATAGAGACGATTTGAATGACTTATTTATGAATAGCATTCCTGTTGATAGATTTCAAATATGCGTTGTTTCATTCTTAAACCAATCAGGACATAACCTGTCTCATTTCCAATATCCAAACAATTTCGACCTAAAAACGTTTTGGTGACTCATTTTGTTTATCAATAGGCCTTTTCAGAAACTGTTGTTATCTACCCTTGATTACTCTTAATCGGAGATACGAAAATTTCGATAGCTTCCGGTTAAAGACTTCCGGGTAGTTAATAATAACAGCTGACATAGAAAACAGATAAACTGCTGCGTGTATTTGAACAATGCCGTCGAATGTCGTGTTTGTAAAAACTACATTGGAAAGTTGTAGAGGAGGGGAAATATCAAAGCATATCCTAACTTTGTATTTACTCTCTTGCGGACATTTTACCCCGTTTCCCGAGATATAACAATGGATATAAACGGGGGTACAACGTTTCGATTCATTATTAGTGAGAAGAGTCGATCCCCTGTTAAAACATTAACTAAAGTATATAGAATTCGATGATGCATATCTGTTTGATGATTGCCTAAACCTATGATAACATTATTAAAAATCCATTTTGCATTTAACATTTTCAAATGATCTTGTAGCATGTTAATTCAAACACAACGAACACATGATATAATGCAAGCTGATCAAACGTACTTAATAAATGTTCGACTTATTTATGGGACGTTTCATCAAATTGTCCCATAAGTGTGACAGATAAAAGTTAGCTTAATAAGAGATTATGGAATTCATTTTAATCATGTTTAATGATCGGACTTTAACAATAATAACACCTACCGAGTCAATGTAAGATTCCTCTGATTTAAAACATATCCATGCCATTCACTCTAATTAGAATTAGTGTTTAACCTACATTTGCTATCGCTCCTTCCTTGGGGTTTCTATATAGTTTAAATTTCACTATCAAGCCTCTAACTTGTATTTAATGTTTTCAAACAGACAAATTTATGCTTATCTTACTTTGAAACGTCAATCGAAATATGATTCCGTCTTTATATAGCAACCAATGGCATGCCTTGAAGCCATAAAACACACAACTATGTGTCAACGAAACATAATGTGATGCGCACCTGTGTATTTCGGCAAGCTTCGAATGATACATATCTTTCACGTCGAGGGTTTTATCGCTTCATTTATTGATCTGGATAACGTTGGAAAAAATATATACGATCTTTTTGATTTCCTCTTTATCCGACCCAGTGCGCACCAACCCTTTATTTCTTAAATCCACATGTTACTGAGTGTCAGGTCGTAGTGTTTTGCACAAGGTTTATTCCCTTTTCGTCTACAGTCTATTTTACCAATTTTCACACCATTTCAGACAGAAGTTCCATCTCACCCACAGGTGTAAATTGTGTTGGTTTTTTTTACACTTATTGAGAAGAAAAATCAATCCAACCTGTACTCACTTTTTCTATGGAAGGTTGGTGGGAAAAAATATCTATAAAGTTAGATCAAGATAATAATAAGACAATAAAATGCATAAAACCGATGATGCCTCTAACACTAAACTGAGATTTTTCTTATGTTGGTCTATACTATTTCTCACACTATGCTACTTTCAAATTATGCAGCTACAGAATTAGCCGATTTTCTAAAGGATATTTTAATAATAAAAAAAATGAAATATGTTTTTTTTTAACTGTAGACCGTTTGGGAAATTTGTTCAGTAGACAAAATGGGAATTGATATCTTAAAGGGTTGTAGACGAAATGGGAGTCCTCATGTACAAAATGCATTTCTCTCCGTCCCACGTTCAATATTTGTTGAACTCACAAGTCTTGATCTGCCGGCATGTTGTTTATTTTGTTTTGTATCACCCCAAATAGATGATGACTTTCTATAGCATTTTCGGGCTTCACGTCATCACGCTAAGACGACATACAGAATTGCAGGATGTAAAATGCGGGTTCTTTTAAGAAACGAAATAAAAAAAAACACTTTGGACCACCCCTGGCATTTGAAGTAAACCCCTGAACAGAAATTAGAGTCAGATTCGTCAATAAGGGTGGATCACAGATAATTGCCCTCCCTGAGAAGTACCCCCTCGTGTGTTTATATAAACAAGTAGTTTGATTGAGAACAATTTCAATTCAATTCTTTATTTGACAAACACCAGCATATTAATGCCTTTGGCCAAAACAACTTTTACAAATATGGTACAGAAATATATATAATATACGTAAACATGTTAATATATACAAAAAAAGAAATAACAAAGATGTTCAAATCACGAAAACATACAAGTCACGAATTTAGTTGATCTATCACATAATAATATATAATAAAGGTAAATACATTAAATAATTTCGTTTCGACATTTAAAGCTCTCTTTTAGATAATATGCAGTTTTAGTTAGAATATATTGACGTTTTGAAGATAAAATATTAACAATTGTATTAGTGTTTGGCCATGGTAGATGTCCAAAATATTTATTACGAATGTTTGCATAGGCCGGACAGCATAATAAAAAATGATATTCAGATTCAATCTGATTTAAAGAGCAAAGTCTACATATTCGATCACTTCAATCAATTGTAATGCGCATGCGTGAACATGGTGGACGTGAAATATAGTAATTTATATGTGATTTACTTCATATTTATATTGTTTATTTATGTTCATGCATGTAATTGTAAACGTGTTTGAACTATGGGCCTATGTGCCTAAGTTCTAATAAAATTATGTTATGTTATGTTATGTTATGTTAAAAATCAATTCCCTTAAATCTACCTGTTTCAATATCTAAAGAGTGAGAATTTAATCTAAAACATGTCATATGCTTTCTTAAACTATCTCCTTTTAAAACATCAATATATTTCTCAAAACAGAAATCAGTCTTATACATTTTATAAAAATCTAGCTTTGGTGAAGTTTGTAGTGAACTATGCCAGTTTTGGATATACTGGTCTCTAATTCTTTGTTTTAATAGAGGAAAATAGTAAACGTTCTTATCAAAATTAGTGAAAATATTGTTAAAACCAAGATTGCTTAACAATTGTATAATACTCATGGCCCAGCAACTTTTGTTATTACCATTGATCTGTTCTAGTAGTATTTGATGCATAGGAGAATTTTCATTACTCATTATTTTTACCCAATTTTTTTAAAGTTCTCTCTTTACAAATAACCGAAAGCGGAAATCTCCCAAGTTCACCATACACAGCTATATTGGGAGTTTGTTTCCGCGAATCTCGGACATTTGCCCCCCCCCCCCGGACATTTGCCCCCCCCCGGACATTTGCCCCCTTTTTGGTATAGGGCGGACATTTGCCCCCTCGCCGTAATGTTGAAGGCGGACATTTGCCCCCTCATATAATTTTTTCAATTTGCTTGACCATCAGATTTATCTCCCTTTTTCGGAACTGGGACAATAACTCCCAACGACCAACTACTTTGGTAAATGCTATTGTGATACATATAGTTAAAGAGTTTACATAACATCGGTGACAATGAGTGTTTACATTCTAAAAACACTTCAGGTATTAACAGATCGGCACCACCGCTTTTACCATGCTTCAATGAACTGATTGCTTTCATAACCTCGTCGATTTCAAAATCTCGATCTAGACAGTCTACGAATGAAATATTTGATTCGTTTGGTAGGGCATCATTTTCAATGTTTACATCAAAAAATGCATTTTCGTTTGAAAATGTTTCTTTAAAATGGTTAAAAAAATTCGAGGTTAGATATGCTACTTTTTTCATAATCTTTCTTTCTGACCTTATTAACTTCAAACCAGAATTCTTTTGGGTTTGACTTAGCTAGTTTAGTCATTTTCTTCCTAAAGTTTGAGCTATAGGAACCATAGGCTTTTCTCTTTATAGAGTTATAAAATCGTTTCTTTGTTAATAAAATGTTTGCATTCGCCTGTGATTTGTTTCTACGATACGCTCTATTCGCTAAACGATACTGCTTTCTAGCATTAAGACATTGTTTGTCAAACCATGGAGTTTTATAAATCTTTTTCTTATGACCATTTATTGTTTTTCCAAAAATAGTCAACCCCGAATCATGTAAACATTTTGAAAGCTGCTCTATTCCCGGATTAATATCTAAATTTCCCTGGATTATTTGATCTGTGACATCAATTAACAAACTTTGGCTGTTACAAGGATTAAGGGTCTTGGTTACAATTAACACCAATCTGCCACATTTGCACCATATGTTCTAGTCACACCCTTTTGTGATTTGCCCATCGAGAGACAGTATAACTAACCATTGGCCTTCCGAGGTCCGTTAAACATATCAAAGATCTCCACAACCTTGTGTCCCTGTTATTCAGTGAGCATTATTTGAATGTAGTTTCAACAGGTGGAAAAAATGGACTTGGGCTATTTTCATAGCCCTTCATATTTGGATACGATATATCATCAAAGGTAGGCTGACAAAGGACCTTATATAACTACCAATTCTCTATTTTAAGTACTTTATATACATCAAGTTTCAATATAAAGAAAAAAATATATACTTATTGGAGAAACATAACCTCTACATATTATTGACAAAAAAAATTGATGTTTCTTTTATTTTAGTTAGAATCCGTTAATCGAAATTAATTCAAACTTAAAATAACATTCTAGAAATATGTGTTCCATTCATTCTTTCCTCCATCAACCAGCCGATTTACACATTTTTATCTGTCAAAGGACTTAATTCAGACAAAAACATGTACTTATTTTCTTGTTTTTTTTCCAATGGAATGTCATATTTTGACTGCACTGCGGTGCGCTATTCGGGTCTCATTTAATCCAATTCAATCTAATTTCCTTTTATAACGAGGCTTGACAACAACCAACAACAAATTATTCTGTTGATGTTTTCGTAGGTTATTCTTCAATTTGGGTATATAAAACTTATCAATTTCAAAATTCGATAGATAGGGATCGTTTCCTTTGCCTTTTGTCCGCATTCTTCTCTTCAAAATACTACCCGGAAGTGGAGGTGTTCCGAATGTTTCCCGATTTTACAAAGGGAGATAAATCACGTGTCTGAAAAGGCCTATATGCCACACTGTTTGGAGGTTTCGACGCCATATATTCAAAACAATCAGGGTATATTAAGATTCAATTTTGGAAACATAGATTGAATTTTATAGAAGACAACTTTTAAAAAAAAAAAAAAAAGGAAACTGATATTTTAAAACTTAAGAAGCCATTTTCGACTGACATTTCATTGATTTCATAAACAAGGCTCTAAAAGATTCACTTGCATTAAAATAAATCTTCTATGACATTTTTTTAGTGAGTTTAAACATATTTATTTGTTTTACATAAATTGTGAAAACAAGTTCTTGCAACTTAGATTGATCACTCTTGATTCTGCTTCCTGGATCATATCCAGTACTCGCGCCTAGTGTGAATTAATGAAAGGCTGCATGGCGGAACCCGCTTGTCACGGTATTCGAACCCACGACCCTCGTGCCCGGAGGACGAAGCTCTATCCCTGGACCACTGTCCTCCTATTTTTAAAGGGTAGTATACGAAGAATCTGTAAACAAAAGCTATTATAAAACATACTATAATACCAATTTGGCATGAACTATACATATGAAAAGCCATTACACACGTATAGCCACAAATTATCACCATATACTTAAGGGCATGCTTTTAGAGAGAAATCTTGTTAAAAAGATTTACATTAGAAAATAAGTTGCTGAATAAAATAAACATGTGTGCAATAGAAAAGGTTATTGTTAAATGATTTGATCAAACGCCAACATCATGATCCATGCTACTTTATGACAAAAAGTTGCATACGAACCCTGATGATACGATATTAATAACATGGTAGCATTTTAAATTATGCATACGTGTTGTCCAGTAAAGTAAAATATAAAGTATAATAAAGTTCTTATTTAGTCTATAATTGGTTTTTATCAGAAACCATATATCTGCAATGAAATAGAAATGTGGCTTTTGGTATCAAGACTTGTTACTTTATAAAAAAACAATAAGCAATATTTTTGATAACTAATAGAGATGTTTAGCAGATTTGTTCTGCTCGACCAGCGAGTTTATCCAAAGTCAACACCAGCCTTGTCTTTGCTGACTGGAATTTCTAAACTTGTAAATGAGGCTTAACCTTTATAGTGCTTGAATCGACTTCATGCTTATGCAAACATGTTAGATCCAGGCCAGCCGCCAAATACATTGGTGGCTGCCCTGTGATCTTATATGTTTGGTTCTCCGAGTATCTTTCCTCCACAAAATTAAGCAGATATTTATGGTTTTAGAAAGCAGACGACACAAAAATCTACATTTAGAAAATTACCCAGCATTATAAGGGTTAAAGCTCGATACTCTTTCAACATAATCATTTAGAGGAGAATCATGGAGCATGATAATATGAATTGTAATCTAAGTCATTTCCAAAGATGTCGGTTAGTAGTTCGGTCGAGGTACATATATAAATTTGGAATGCCGTTAACCATAAGTTAGAATGTAATGTTCCTAACGTTTTATGATAAAATTCGTTTCCCAATGGAAAGTCGTGCACATTATATTACAAAAATCATTTCACGATATTTATTATCACATGTTGCGTCCAATAGTTAATCATATTTTCATTTGTTGAATGCAATCGTTGATATCTTTTGGTATGCTAACCCTACAACACAAAACATGGCGTAAAATCGAATAATAAACATAGTTATAATAAAAATCGTTAAAACGTGCCCATTATTGAAAGCCACAAATAAGAAAAGTAGCGTGAGTACCTTAAATTTCTTGAATTAAAGCGGCAGTTTTAAAACCTGAATAAATCTCTTTGGCGATATTTTTTATGAAAAAAAAAACACCCCCAAAACAACATCCAACTTCAATTCGTTTCAGCAATGAAGACGAATGACAAAACGGCGCGCTCTTTACACCCCAGTAAAGGTTATCCCGCTCCCCCACGCGTTACTTGTAACTTTTCCAAAATAAAGACATCTGCAGACGACAAAAAAGATCCATAAACAAAAAATATATTTTCTGTTTGGTATTACATAGAAAACATTGTGGCATAAGGATAAATGGCTCGATACAGTGTTTTCTAAACCATTCTTCAGCACATGAACCAAAGCGTTGTACAATCTAGTTTGGGATTAATCCTTTACTTTAATTAGATTGGCGCGGACGGGTGATTTGCGATTCAACCGAAGCCCTTTTGGTTTCCGCATGATAGCTTCCAAGCAGCAGAAATCCGTTCATAAAACTCGGTCAAACGCTTGAACCCATTCCATGCCATAGATGAAATTGAATGGGTGGTCAGAATTGTAAACTGGTACAGACGACATATAACAATATAATGAAAAGGATATCATTATGATCTTAGGTGGAAACCATTGTGAAGAAAGGAGGGCTTGTTACTGTTTTGCATCTACTTTTATCAACATTGTTTCTTAAATAGTCCGATATGGATGCGTTTAAACGGTTATAAACGTAAATGTGACAACACCTTTGCATGAATAGATGACGTTTCAGCATTTGAAAACATTAAAAAAAGATGAGGACTCAATCATGATTGGCAAGGTTTTCTATTGCAATAGTGACTTAATGGAGACTTTATACTTATTGATGAACTTTGTTCACTTAATAGGGATACCTTACTTATAGAGACGCGATGAGTTAAAATCGTTTTAGAAATGTTGCAAATTTCTTAGAAAAGGGTAAAAAGGGAAAAATGTATGACCATCACGCTTCGATAGCCTTTAATAATTCATGTATGAAGCTTAGATGATAAAATCGTCACTTTTGAGAAAGAGGTCAATGATTGAAAACAAATAATTAACCCTTTTAATTAAAACATGGTACTAATTCTTTGTTTCTGCTGTCTGTCCACTAAACTAAACGATTATGTTATTCAAGCTCAGTTTCTCATTTTCTTGTGTTATTTTCCATCATGCAACAGGAATAATCGTTAATGCTTTGGCAACTTCATTTGAAAGCAGTTAGAGTTTGATTTAGGACTCTAAACAGTTTTCGGCAAATCACATTTGGGTGTCTGACTTAGACAAGGGAAGATAATGTCACCAATTATTGTATCCATATTAATTTAAGAAATTTATTTGTCGTTTTTTAAGGATAAGAATTCTGAAAGTTTAATTGATAATTTAGTTTTGATGTTGGTATCATTTGGAAACGCCATTGAAGTAATCAAATCGTTAAACATGCGGCTTTAAGGTAAACTCGTCGAAAATAAAGGTGGAGTTATTAGAAAGAATCGTCGAAAACAACCAATGTGACTATGGAATATATTGTTTGATTCTGTTACATAAAGCATGTAAACAACAGCAAACCATTAGGTATTGCAGTAATTATGTTGAAATCTCTATTTTACCTCAATCTTTTTTCAATTTTACCTTTTATATTATCAGACGAACTAAGGCATTAACAGTATTGTTACTTTGTGTTTCGTACTAAAATTTCATTTGGAAAAGAGGTGATGGGGTTCAACGAGAACTGGTGTTAAGGAGGAGTTTAGGATGTAGGGCTCAATAATTTCGAAGGACCTATACAGTCCGAAACTATGATAATCTCCCGCTCGTGTTATTAATCTATACCAGAGGTGGATCGTAAACTATTTTACATACCCATTTAAGCTACTTCTTCACAGAAGGAATTAGGAAGCAACTTTCATATCTTTAGAACTACACGACAGCTTTACAAGTGTATGATACACACTGAACAATAGCCATTGTAGGCAAAGTTCGATCGCTTTTAAGTCTTAAGAGCCTATATAGATGAATTGATAATGTATGTATAGATCCAAAAGCGTTACAACAGTTTTAAGATCAACCACATATAAAAAAAATATACCAAGACATATTGACGCTTTCTGAATTAATTATGCCTTTAAAACCTACTTCTTTTTATATACCATACAACAAAATAAAATATGCATTGTTTCAATGACATTTTTTACGTTCAAATTTTCTCATCTGTAAGCAAACATGTGTAAAAACACGACGTATTACACGAATGATAAAAGATAACCCAAAAATATCTAAGTATGATAGATATGTATAAAGTGGGTCATATTATGATCAGTAGTGCGTTTATTGGGATGATGGAGTTTACAGATGTTGTGTCTTATCAACACTACGTCAAGAGGTTGAATTATAAACGCATTAATCATTAAAAATGTTACCATATGTTAGTACTTTAGAAACTCTTCCCACGCTAGCGTATAATAGGGGATATATTTTTCTATAGTCCCCTCTAAAACGATTTATGGGTTCTTTAGGTATTCCTACCTTGTCGGAAAACTTGTATCAAAGTCAGAATAAAAAAGTCAAAGGTTTAACAGAACAAATGCCGTTAAAATATCAAGTTTTACATCATAATAATTTGTAAGGATTAGAATCTTTATTTGCCACCTTGCATTCATATTGTAATGTAATAATATACCATTAAGGGGGGGGGGGGGTTGTTGAAAACGCTTAATAAGAGCGAGTCTTGCATACTACATTAGTTAAACCGCGGAGTAAAACACACGATTTAAGTGATTAGTTCTTAAAATGCTGGATAGGGGCAAGTCTAGTATACCACATTGGGTAAACCTCTAAATTAATGCCCTTACATGGGCGACAGTGGTGCAGTGGTAGAGCGGCGTCCTCTTGTACCAAGGATCCCGGGTTCGACTCCTGTTGGGCACGGTGAGAATTGCCGGACCAGCCAACAAATAGACGGGTGTACTGGTTTCCACGAAGAAGTCATTGAGCGTAAATAAACTTCAAGCTTCCGTCACAATCGATGTAAACTGAATAACTTTAAACTAAACCTGACATCATCGACCTTGGATACCAACTTACTTACATTACTTCCGGATATAATTTCAGGATTATATTTCCATTAAACGTGTAACATATCAACCATTCGAGTAACTAAATAAGGTCCTTTTAAACTGGTCTCATCACTTGTTATATAGGATTCACAGTTAATTACGTAAAGTCATCGGATACTGGTGCTATATGATACTTGTAGTGTTACCGGAATGAGAATGTTATCCACTGTTCGTCTTTAAAACGTGAAACAAGTGGGAGACAAATATACATGTCCAAATCAGCCAAATTAAATGGGTAATGCTGATCGGCTTAGATATAATTGACACAGATTCAGAGAGTCCCCTTTTCTCTACACTAACACTGTTTTAGAGTATCCCGCTGCTTTGGAACATATTATAATACCTTTGATATGTAACTTAAATAGCTACACATATTTAACCTCATTAGTAAATTTACAGATACAAACATTTAAACTATCAGCACACGATTTACATAAAATACGGCATTGTGCATGAGTATTGTATGATTGGAAGAAAGCATTGAGTTAAATCAATGAAATTGCTCAACACGATCAAATTGATTGTGGTGAATAATGTCAATCATTTATCCAGCTGTTTATGAAATTTAAATTTGAATGTAGCTGCTTAAAGACAAGTATGTATCTTGTAAGAGATAAAGATCAGATATTACGAGCGTGTTGGGTTTGTTTTCGCGTTCGGTAATCGGAAGTCGGACAAAACACCAGAATTAACGAAGAATCATGCTTAGAAAACTACCTCCCATCAAGCTTACACCATAGAGGACAAACTTCGCATTTATATTGTTCATGTTCCTAATGGCATTGGTAAGAAGCACTTTAAAAAAAAACGTTTTTTATCATTTTTGGGAAAAAAACATTGTGACAAATACATGAAATAGAATTATTTCCTCCTTTTTTTAAATAATTTCTCAAGTTTATAGCAGCAGATGAGGTGTGGTGATGTATTATGGAGTAGGTGGCCAACTCACTAGACTGGGTCCAGGGTTCGAACCGATCGTCAGCATTCGTTTTCAATAGTGTAATGAATTTAATGCGAGTTGTCTTTAAATCGTACGTCTCTTTCCACTGAACGAATAGTAAGAGATAGAAAAACAGACAGTTGGTTGGACGGTTTTTCTTATTGTACCCTAATAAATACTTTAGAAAATAATTCAAAGTTAGAAATGTAAACTGGTCGCTGCAATAAGACTGATATCATATTCAAAAATGACGTTTTAACCCATTACCAAACAATAACGACATCTGATCAATTTGTTGTAGACGACTCTGAACAAAATTGTGGGAAAAGGAGAAATGGCTCTGAACCTCTGAACAAGCCATTTCTCATTTTCCCACAATGTTCTCTGCCCTATCAGCAGATTATTTCTTAATTTCAACACACTTTTGAGATGTCGTTTGCAAACTCTTTCAATTTGGGACAGTCGCAAATTGGCATTTTGTAAGGGGTTGATATACAGCCCTAAGATATCGGTTTATAGTTGCTGCTCAAACAGTGCATTTCGAGAATAATGCTTATAATTCAAATTGTCAGAATGTGTGAAACCGCCGATCAGAACCTTTTGGTTTATTTCTACAGACCAAATTAGTGCAGCCTGCCAACAACACCGAGTAGTTCTGGGTGCTTGATAAATAAACAAAAATCACCGTTTAGTTCCGAATGCTGGAAACATCAATTGGAACACATTGATTAATTTCTGCAGATCAGATCAGTATAGCCTGCCAACAACACCGAGTAGTTCCGAGAGCTGGAAGCATCAATCGGAACCCTTTGGTTTATTTCTACAGACCGGATCAGTGTAGCCTGCAAACAACACCGAGTAGTTCCGAGAGCTGAGAGCATCAATCGGAACCCTTTGGTTTATTTCTACAGACCATATCAGTGTAGCCTGCCAACAACACCGAGTAGTTCCGAGAGCTGGAAGCATCAATCGGAACCCTTTGGTTTATTTCTACAGACCAGATCAGTGTAGCCTGCCAACAACACCGAGTAGTTCCGAGAGCTGGAAGCATCAATCGGAACCCTCTGGTTTATTTCTACAGACCGGATCAGTGTAGCCTGCCAACAACACCGAGTAGTTCCGAGAGCTGGAAACATCAATCGGAACCCTTTGGTTTATTTCTACAGACCGGACCAGTGTAGCCTGCCAACAACACCGAGTAGTTCCGAGAGCTGGAAACATCAGTCGGAACCCTTTGGTTTATTTCTACCGACCAGATCAGTGTAGCCTGCCAACAACACCGAGTAGTTCCGAGAGCTGGAAACATCAATCGGAACATTAATCTAAAACATGTCATCTGCTTTCTTAAACTATCTCCTTTTAAAACATCAATATATTTCTCAAAACAGAAATCAGTCTTATACATTTTATAAAAATCTAGCTTTGGTGAAGTTTGTAGTGAACTATGCCACATTTGGATATACTGGTCCCTAATTCTTTGTTTTAACAGAGGAAAATAGTTACCTATACGACCTTACCAGTTGTTAAAAAACTAATAAACGACCTTGTAGAGTCACCCACGCATGTCTATTTGCCGCGGGAGATATCATCTCATTATCCCCACACTGGCCTTCATGTATCTGATCAATTCAAATTACGAGCATAAATAACCGCGTACTCTAGCACTTACTCCCGTGGACGCATTTTATACCCAAAACTGCAACAACTAGTGTGAGAAAAGGATGTTCTGTTCATTGAAAGTCTTAAACTATTGATTATACATTGTCTACCGTTTGGTCCAGGATAAAGGCCTGAGCCTGTAACTCCCATGGCTTACCATGATCCACCAGTACTGGGCTAGAGCTCTGAAGTGACTTGTCAAACGCCACTCCCACGAAACCAAATGTGTCGGATGGCCTCGAACCTAATACAAGTTACTCTTTTTTCTTCTAGCATTGTTTTACAGTTTGCTCCTGGATTCAGTTCGAACCAGTTACATATATCTTTATGAAGGAAAATCTTTAATCGATTAAGTGTCATTTTGTTCAGGTTGATAGATACGTTTTGCTTAGGGGCATAACGATATCAAAAGGTTTAGAAATATAAAAATATTAACGAGCCGAGACTTAACTTTATATCTGGTAAATCCAAAATGCTCTGGAAAGTAGTTTTGGCAGAACATAGTATTCTGCTGTAAGAGTATATGTTTGTGTTTGGATTCGAAAAGAATGCGTATATCTCATTGCTTTTAGAAATCATAAAGGATAGATTCCTAAATCTTTGCGCAATCAAAACTGATATGAATGTGTACCAAAGGTATAAAAATGTAATGTGACATGCCGCAGGAAGCGTCTCGAAGCTAGAAAAGAAGTACCAGTAATTGTTTTCAACCACGACTCTTTTAGCAGCAGAGAAAGCACGACAGCTTAAAAAGCCAGTCATAAGCGACAGAGGAAATGCTTGTTTGGATTCAGTGACGGCGCGATTTTCATAAAACACCGTTTCTAGATATACAAGGGTTGTTAATCAACGATTACTGAACATTGACAATTTTCTCAAACGTAACTGGTTTCAGTTACAAAGTTTAGTCGCAATCCCTCATTATGATTTCCTGTGCACTTGATCGTTGATTTCCATCTCCGAGGTAACCCTTATATACCCGTTGCTGGGCGAAAAATAACGTCTGTATGAATGCAATAATGAAAACGAAGATAATCTTGATATAATGTAACCTCAATTTGACGTATCCGCGACAAGAGACTGAAGAAACTAGTGCTCCTAATGAGCAATATTTCTTTTTGCCACAATGTTTCAAAGACGGTATCATAAAGAGCTTTTAAATCTTTCATGCTTTATTTCTCCGTCTGACGTTGCCCTCAATTTGGACGTGTCACACATGTTTCACATGGAGGAATACATGCCTGAATACAGTATACGAATGAGGATAATCAGAAGACGAAAAAATGAAAATGCAGAAAAACTATCTAATTCACATTCGGTATCAAATGAATGTAAAATGACACGTGGTATTATAAGTGCACAAAGGAGTAGTACGTATATCATAATAGAAATTTGAAAGCATGTCTATCAAAACCTGTATATTGCAAGACGGGGCGAATTTACATGAAATGAAACTCCTAGTATTTCTTTAATATGAAAGAGAGACCGACGCAATGGCTTTGAGTCGTCTCCTTTACAAAGTGTTTAACTTAAAGCATAATCTTGCGAAATTGTATTGTATTTTAACCAGGAATGTGGTATGAGTCTCTTATAATTCAAATCTGAATGACATGGTTCATATTTAACTTTGTACAAATTACCTGCAGTTATATGCTTTGTATGTTATGTATGTTAATCATGATGAGACTCTAATGACACGTATTTACATGGGATAGTTTACACGAATAAGTAGTTGGGAAGTCATAGTATTCTAGAATAAGTTTGCGAATCAACCGTTGATCATTTTTCCCATCGATACGAATTGTGCCCTGCAAAGTATAAATGCTTGTTTTCGGCTAAACCGGAACAAACTATTAAGCGTGATTATTGAAACATGACTCCTGCACTTTACATGTCGATTCTTTTGTCGTGGACATGTTGATATGTAAAACGATTTACCAGTTTTAAATAGCAAAGGGACGGGCCAGGGGTTCGCTCCCGGTATAATTAACCATTCCTTAATTATTAATCGATTAGCAAACATGTATGATTTGAAATAAATAAACACTATCACACAAGAAATTTGCTCCTGGAAAGTTATTGTACCATTTATTATAATGGTATGTGCCATTTTCCACTTAAGGTCTCATCTCATAATCTTCAACCAACAATAGTGTTTGTCTTTTGTTTTTATCAGTTTAGGTCATTCACACAACTCCCAATATGGTACAGTATATATGCTGGGCAATATGATATCTCTGGGGCTTCCCTTTATAACGAGCACACTAATATTTTATTATAGTGACATGTGTTCATTTTAAACTTATTTAGTTTACATCGATTGTGAAACAAACTCTTGTAACTTAGACATATCACTCTAGATTCTGCATTGAATCTGCATTGCTGTGTCATGTTAAAAAATACCACCACTTAAACAGTTGACACACTGTCTCTTCAATGTGTTGATAGATAAGAAAGATCGCAAGAAAAAAAATGTTGAAACAAAACATGTTTTACATTGCAGTGGAATACCATGTAATATATCTAATGGACACTGAATGAAATAGAATGTGTAGGTATATCTAAGTATGTATAGACGAAATGTGATAGATTTCAAAACAGTTGATGCGCTTTTGGATCTGAATTCCCAATTGTTTATGGAATACAGTGTCTAAATACCTGGATACGAATCAACATTCTGTCATTATCTATTCTTCAGTGTGTATCATACAACAGTACAGCTGCTACACTGTTTTAAGAAATTAAGATTTAAATACCCAAGGCTCCTTACATCTGAGAGCAAGCAGCTATGGTCTTATAGACATAAAAAGGCGAATACTTTCGTGTTAGTGGTTGAGCGCCATTTTCACGTGTTTTTTTTTTCAGTAGTATGGCGGCTTTTCAAGAATTCAAACTTCATACACTTCTTACACCTTTTTACAAGGAATGTCAGTTTACTCGCAATGCTTTCTGAATTTAATAGAGCGATATGATGGGAAAACTTCACTACCAATGGTTTGTTTTCAAGGTGTGGCATTTTGGTATTTAACGTGATTTGCTGTCGGGACGCTATCACTCATCAAGCTAAGAGTTCGTCTCATTGAAAGTTTTAGAGGCTTGCAAATTAGCCCGGTTTGACACATTTCCAGCAGATATCTGCATCTAGACAATACGCAGCGTAGCTCGTGATTCGATTTAGCGTTGCGTCATCAGTGCCTCACAACATGTCAATGACCGATCAAAACCAACCCGAAACCACATTTATTTGGTTAACCCATTACCAAACAATAACGACATTTAACCACGTTGTTGAAGACGACGCTGGAAAACATTGTTGGAAAAGGAGAAATTGTTCGTAACGAGCCATTTCTCCTTTTTCCACAATGTTTTCTCTACTATCAGAAGACTATTTTCAAATTTCATCTCATTTTGCAATGTCGTCTGCAAACTCTTTCAATTTGAGACAGTCAAGCGGTTGGCGTTTGGTAAAGGGTTAAGATATTGCGTTTTGTTATTGGTCAAATCACACATCAAATCAGAAGCAAATGGTGTTGCAAAATAAACATTATTACAAAACAATATTCCCTTTATGAAGTTGAGAAGTAACTTTTGTGATAAAATAATGAGTTGCTCGTTGCCTTTCTTTATTAAAAAAATCTGTGTTAATTCCACTTCAAACAGAATAAGAACTAAATCTTTCAAATTCTAGAAATATTACATATAACTATTTCTACCTGTCTTTTGTATGGTTTTCTATAAAAATGATCTCTTTTGGACCTGTTTCATTACAAACTTCATCATGGAACGAACCGCGCGGACATTTTAATGTTCAAAAACACAGATACTTTGACGAAAGAGAAAACACACATGAGAAATTTCTCTTTAAATCACGATCGTTTAAATCCAAATAGTAAAGCATGTGATTTCCTATCTTCTTCTTTTCGTTCCGCATTGCTTTCAAATTGAACAGGTCTCACAAGCCTATATCATTGAATGGAATTCATTCTTTACTTCCATTCTTTATTTCTAAAATAAACAAATAGTACAGGCTTGCCTTTAAAAAGTCGGAAATACAATGTACTTAAACAAAATACGTAACAACTTACCTCAATGTCTTTAATTTCAATAAACCAGCTTTACTTCTTTCTACTAGACCTTATCCCACTGTGACATTCAATCTTCAACGGTATTTATAACCGAATGGTAAAAGGTACATACGTTCCCGTACGGTTATTGTATGACTAGACGGGTATGGGGATATGTATGTTATAAACATTATACAAACCCTGTAGGGACACCCATCTTAATAATCAATACAACAATAGGGTGAGCAAAGGGTCAACATTCAAAGCCCTGTTCATAGTCAAGTAAAGTAGTGACAAATTGAAGTTAAAAGCGAGAAGAAAAATGTATCAATTTTTTTTGCATGTGCTATGTCAAAGGGAGTTTGTTTGGGGAAAGGATATAAGGTAAACTATCTATAACCCGTCATTTGTAAAGCATTCCTTCGTTGGACTACTTCTGTGCTCATGTCCATGTATGTATTCACTAGAATGGCTTTTCACCATTATTTTGTTCTGCCATTGAGTGGGTTTGTTTCTCTTTAGAATTACCATGTGCTTTGTACTGATTAAATGGCTTCTTTTAAATTTAATGATCATTGAAATAAGCACATGCAACATATATTGGACCTATGTAAGATTCAAAGATTTGGCACAAATATAAAGAAAGTCGAATTAACCCTTTCCCAAACAATAACGACATTTAACCACTTTGTTGCAGACGACTCTGCAAAACATTATGGCGAAAGGAGAAATTGCTCATAACTAGCAATTTCTCCTTTTCCCACAATGTTTTCTGCCCTATCAGAAGATTGTTTTTAATTTCATCAATTTTTGAAATGTCGTCTGCAAACTCTTTAAATTTGGGACAGTCGGAAATTTTGGTGTTTGGGAAAGGGTTAAAGACACATATCTGTGCATATATCATTTAAACCTTTCCACACAAACACATTCCTTCTGGTTTGAGAAACTAATAATGCAGCCTGCATTGATTGCATTTTGATAACAGAATAACTTTTCAGCTACGACTTCAGTACGATTGAGATTTATATTTGACCCACTACGAAATTGTTTAGACTCGACCTTCGCACCTGCAGCAGCCAGGTTAAAAATAAACTAATAGTTAATAAAACAAAGAAAATCTAAGCTTAACCGTATATAATCCAATAAAAAAAGGAATATTTCGATAGTAGAAAGGCATTTGGTATGTCATCATAAGACATTTATTGCTGTCTTTGTCTACAGAAAATTGCTTCCGAAGTTTTTTATATAGTTCCTAGTGTTGGAATACTTATGCTCTAATAAAAGTCATGTTAAGTCGAATAATTGACAAAAATGTAATTGGTAGAGATATCCGGTTTTGTTTTTGTTTAAACTATATCTAACACGCATTCAAAGTAAGAAAAATCAATTATATAAAAAGAAATAGACTATTCCAGAAATACCTATCGAATCAAACCAATCTCACCATTTCCTTTTTCATTTGTTCTCTCTTTGTTTTTATTAGTTATGCAGTTAATGTGATTATGTATTCATTTACTGCAGTATCCATCGCATGTAATGACAGGTGTATTGACTTTTAGCTTTTGTGTTTAATATATAAATAAAACTATCTTATGATTTTACATGTTATGTATCGAGTTACTTCTATGCTAAGAAATTGACCACGCCTTTTTTCATTGATTGAATAAAATATGAGAAAGTGAAGATAACTAATGGCAAGAAAATAAATTTTCTTTCAAATAATTTGCTTCCATTCACTGTTTAGCACGGCTGGTGAACGCTATGCCGCACCACCACGGTGCTGACGACAAAATCGGCTGCGCATCTTCCGGTTTAGTGGTTTTAGGGTAAGTTTTTGCTATTTTCCTACATTTTCATACAAGGAATCGAGAATCTAAAAACATGATTAAACCCTTATCGAATCCATTCGTCTATAGGTAAAGTTTCAGTCTTCAACTCAAGGAATTGGCTGAGATTACGTGATTTTCCTCGTCGATGCAATTCAGAATTGCAATTCGAAACTCCGCAACTGCACCACCTTGATAATCATTGTGATATTCTATCCAAAGAAAACAACGATAATACAGTAAATTTTACCACTTGGGAGTTTTGAATACCATTATTGATCAGCACATCCATTTGCCATGACATAAATGGTATTTTTGAGTTCCTTCGTCGAGGAAAAAATACAAAATCTCAGCCAAATCCACGAGTTCAAAAGTGAAACTTCACCTATAGATAGTTTGTTTTAATAAGGGTTGAATCGTGTTGTTGGATTTTTGAGACTTGTCTTAATATGCAGAAAACAGCAATAAAACTAACATAAAAACGCTAAAACGGAAGTTGCGAAACCGATTTCGTCGTCAGCACCATGGTGGTGCGGCACAGCGTTCACCAGCCGTGTATAGGGAACATATAATTCCGCTGCCCTTTTACCGAGAATTTCAGTCATGCGAATGAAAAGAGACCATGGCGAATGACAATGTAATTTCCTTTTTTTTTTTGGTGAAGCTGCACAGCTTCTTTTATTTCATTTGTATTACAATAATATAACAACATAAACACACAGATAAAGAGAGGTAAAACAAATAGACTGCAGAAAAAATGAAAAATTAAATATTATTACAGTCATAATCATGTTGCGAGTGAAAAACAACCAATGTGTTCATAAGGAATCAGTTTTGAATTCCATTTCGTATTGTATGTACCTGACGTACAATATTAAAACATTTTGTATCCAGAGTAGCGATGTCACGAAGAGACCTCTTATCTGGATCCAAGTGTTTCACTCTCTAAGGTAAAATATGTTTGTACATTATCTTACATTTAGAGCATTTGTTTTACACAAAATCAATGCTTTTATGAACATAATCCCTAATTAGTTAGGATTACGTATTATATCAAAGTACAAGCCTTGACAGCATATACAGGGTTTACCGAAAGAAAATTATGTAAGATTTAAAAAAAAAAAAAAAAAAAAAAAAACATACACAATGTAATTTCCTGTTTGAAAATTATCAAAGGGAACTAACTCTGAACACCAACATATCCCTTCTTGAAAGAGTTCAGTCCCTTAAAGATGTTAAAAACGGGCACATCATTTCTCTTTTTCCAAAATATCTCATCATCTCACATTTCAAAGGCCACTTTTAATTGTACATATAAATGAACAACAAAACAAAAACTGTATCGATATTATATTTTAATGTTCATCTGTTCTTTTCTATGAACAGCACCTGTAACACAAACTGTCTTGTTATTTCAAAATAATTTGACTACTCTCATTCTTTGTGGATTTGATACTTCTTTCAATTATTTTATCTATGACAATCTTTAAATACGACAGACTGCTTACATTTTTGCAAGCAAATACATTTATTAAACCTGTTTTCCAAATACTAAAATTGATCATATATTTGCATTATTATAAATGGCTAACATATTTGATTGTTGTATTTGTTCATGTAATTCTATGGAAAATAAAGGAAAAAAAAAAAAAAAAAAAAATTGTCTTTATATGGTCACAGTGAATAACAAAGTAGTTGGAAGTTTTCATTTCTGTGAACAAGTGAACAATCACCTTTACTGCTTAGCTATCTTAATGCGATGATGAAAAGGACCTGGACATTCAGCTTACTATTACTCTTACCCCTTTCTTAGGTTTTCGTAAAAAAAAGAGAAAAAAAACTGCCAATTTTGAACAGGCTTGTCCCATGGGACGATGTTCGTTTATTTTACAAACATTTTCAATAAGGATTCCCTTATACCATCTAAACAGGCGAATCGTTTAGTACAATACCACAAAAAAGGCTGAATCATTACGACCAACGTCATACCGTGTTATAAATCAGCCTGACATGATAAACATAGGCTGATCTGATACCATACTTAACAAGTATGTTTAGAGAATCGTGAAGTACAATAGCGTATTGGATCATTTTATCCCAATGCCGAATTCAGTTCTGGTATCTCACCTTACATATAGTCCAAAGGCTCTTGAGTTTCAATATCGTATTGTATCATTATACCCAAATAGCGAATTCTGATTTGGTATAACATTTTACATCTATGTTCAGAAAATCGTGATGTACACTATCGCACTGGATCATTCTCCCGAATATCTAGTTCTAATCTGGTACCACACTTTACGTGTATATCTAGAAAATCAGAAAGCACAATAACTAAGTATCATTATATCAAAATAGCAAGGTCTGATCTGGTACCACACTTTACGTGTATATCTATAAAAAACAGAAAGCACAATATCTAAGTATCATTATATAAAAAAGGCAAGGGCTCGTCTGGTACCACACTTTACGTGTATATCTAGAAAATCAGAAAGTACAATATCTAAGAATCATTATATCAAAATAGCAAAGTCTGATCTGGTACCACACTTTACGTATATATCTAGAAAATCAGAAATCACAATATCTTAGTATCATTATATAAAAATAGCAAGTTCTGATGTTACGTAGCCGCCTCAATCTCTACAGCATAGCAACAATCAATCAGGACAAGACGTAACCTCTGCGTTACTGAGCCGACTCTTTAGCTCTCAGTGGTTATGTCTTGGACTGGCACCCGGGAGAACCGGGATCGAATCCTCACAGGGGATATAAAATCCAAAGTGGATTTTTCTAGCTATGCTTCGTTGCGGACATTGTTCGTACGACTGATCTGGTACGTTACTTTACATGTTTGTCCAAAAATCGTGAAGTTCAACATCGTATCGGATCATTACATCCGAATTGCGAGTTCTAATCTAGTACCACACTTTACATAATCATATGTCCAGAGAATCAAAAAAGTTAAAAACCGTATCCAATATCAAAGGAGCAATATCTGATCGGGTGCATCACTTAACATATATTCCCAGATTTTTGGGAAGGAAATCGGTTCAGCAAACCTGGATGGCAACCTCTGATCCGGTACCTCACTTCACGTTGATGTCCAGTGGGCGTTTCTAAACCTCACCATGACCTTGAAATACATGGTGACTGCTGCGACCCAACCCTCAATTAACTCAATTAGGAAAACAGGTACAATAGGTGGACATCCCGTTCTCGCGGCATTTGGACTAATTGGCTACATTTTACGTACACAATACGATGGGAAAGGATTCTAAGTTTGGTGTGTGATGGATTTCTTTACATCATCTTTGGGACTGTTGTTCATAGGTCTAAAATATACAGACTAACACATGTTATACTGAGGTTTGATTGCCCAATACTTAACTGGTATAAGATTGAACAGCTTTGATCTGATAAATGTTGGTAGTAGTCCTATAGTGTTACGTTTTTAATACAAACAAAGCTCGAGCATTGGTCATCTAGAATACGCGGGACCTTCGATAATCAAAAGCGTTTTAATGAAATATTTCTTTCTATGGGTCTCTGAGGTTTGCGAAGCACAAAGTGCACTTTTTTGAGAAGAACAGTTACACTTGTGTGCTCTGCGCTTCGCCAATTTTACAGGCATTGTAAATGTTTGGGTTTGGTGACAATTATACGACAATGATGTTCTGTATTTGATTGGTCATGAATGCGGTACTCTGCTAGGATAACCTGGAATTTTTCACAATTCATGTCATACCTTAACTGGGCCATAGCAATCCCCTCACAAAGGAACGTGTGACTGAACATAATGGCAAGCAAAAGTCGACGAAAATGATACCGCGAAAATAATAAAAATGATTAGCTAAATTGGGAAAAATCTGTGTTGACAGTAACATATAGCTTTGGACGAGTACAATATTACATTAAACATGTATGTTTTTGCAATATAATGAAGATACTTACATCTTCTGTCACAAATACTTCTTACAATTTGTGTTGCAGGAGTTCTAAAACAAACAACACCAGTTATCTGACTTACCTAGTAAATTGCTCATAGGGAGGAATCTTTTCTGATGACACTCTTACTTCTATTGAATCCTACAGAAGATGGGCAAACAATAGTTAGTATGGGGTAAGGATTTATCTGTCTAATCAAGAGACCTTTTCACATAGAGACCAACCACTGTGCTATTCACAGTCACCATTGAAATACAGTCTGTATTAATAGTCGGTCATTCAATATTATTTGTGACAGTCAGACATAGTACCTATAGAAAACGGCTACACCCATGTCGTTACAGTAGATTATGAGATTGGTTTTGATGAATGCAATAGTAAACTTGTATTTTTGTTGCAAATATATTGTGACAAAAGAATGCCCGTATAGAGTATTTTTCGGGTTTATATATGCAAGAAGTTCACATTCGAATTCTTTCCTTTTCTGTTATCAGAATACACTTGCGACAGAACCTTTTTTGTGAAAGGTCAAATTGAAAAACAAGACATTTCATTGTTGTCATAATACATTTGTTATACGATTGCAAGGCATTACACAACTGAATAGGCTAAGCTAAAGTCCATGTACACACAGTACAATGGTATTAGGTATGGACATATCGGCCTTGTTCCATTTAGGAAACTCAAAGGGTAAATTCCTTTATGAAAGTTTTTCGCGAAAATACTTTTCATAGTGCAGACCGTTTTTAACGAATTTGTAGAAAGCGACATTAAGTTCATATTACACTAGCCCAGATGTAAACAAATTTCGGGCAAGCATAACAGCCATTTTGAAAAGATGATAACAAAACAAGATACTGTTTTTAACTTTGCAAACATTGCACAAGTGATCTTACTTTATCACAATGTGTCTCTTCTGTTGAACATGTTCTAGAATCATGATTATCCTCACCGTAGGTTAACCTTTTTGGCTTGTCCAAGCATAGGTGTGTTCCATAGCCATAGTTGACATGCTGTATATCTATGTCTATATGTACATATATATTTAAGAGTATATCAGTGCAAAGTGAAGCTTACAATACGTATGTCGAGCATCTTAACTAACATCGTTTTATTCAATTAATTCCAATACCCCATGTCTATTTATTCTTATTTTCATACAGGAAAGGGCAGGCGAAAACTTTGTGACAAAAGAGGAAATTGCTCGTCTCGAGCGATTTCTTTTTTTTTTCTTGTAATAATGTTAACAGACCTGTCTAAAGATCTGTCTCGGAGACTCTTATAAATTTCATAAACACCTAGTTACATTGATCGTCTTATGACGTTTTAAATTCAGGTAGAGAACAGTGTATTGGTGAGGGATTTGGTCAAAACAAAATAGAAAGTGGCTAAGTTTTCGATTAGCGAATTGACCACATGCGTCCTATTGGCCTCTAAAAGTGTTTTAATACCCTGAATAAATAGACGACCTTACCCCTTTAGCCCAATATGGGCTATATAGGCAATCCAAATTGGAAAAAACTTTTGTTTCCATTTAAAAAAGCGATAAAAGCATGTTTGATTATACTTTAAGGAAAAGGTGAGGAGAGATGAGAGGAAAGGTGACATTGCTTGTCTCGGGTACCCCTAATTGCTTGGTTTGATGATATGTGTTTACATCCACCATTTGCAATTCAAATTGTACGCTTATACTGTAAATGATTGATGCGTTATACAAATGTTATACGCTACAAATAGAATTGAAAGAGCAGTATCATATATATAACAATCTTTTGAATAATCCTACAGAATTGTTACACGTTGATGAACATTTTAAGGACATTCATGCATTCCTTCGTGTTTACCAGGGTACCGTTTTACTAAACAGTTTACGCTTAAGATTTGCGTAAGTCTAAAACAACAATTCCTCTTATTTCAATATTGGACGAAGCAATATTGCAAAGTGACACATCATTGGAATCGTCTCTCCGAGACGCTTCCAATGAAGTGCCACATTACAATATTGTACTTTCATTGAAGATACTATCCATGTTTGTCAATTATGACTTACGCAAACATTTTCCGTAAGTTGTTTAGTAAAACGGACCCCAGAACCATAGATTATCCAGAAAATTTCACACATACCAGAAATTTATTAGAATATTCCTTTTGTCTCAATTTTTTCTTAAACCCTCTACAGAAGATATGCCAAAGGGAAGAGCCAGGGAGTTGAAACTAGTGTCAAAACGCTTCTTGATCTGCGTAAACTGTTTCATACTCAAATTGAAAATAAAATGTATTTACTACTTATAGAAATATTGATGGAGCGTGACGAACAATTCACCTGTTGTCAAAATGTTTCTAAGACAAGCCAGAATAATAATTAGTGATTTATCCTGTAAAACTGCTTTTGGTCTTTTGCTATATAAGGTAAGGATTTCTTTATTATTTACGTACAGAAGTGGTCAGTTTTATGTATTTGTCTCAACCTCAGTAATTCCTCACGTAACAGCATCTGTTGCAGAACCCTTTGTAAGACAATGCTCTTTATGAGTAAGATATCTTTTTGTCGCAATGATTTATATCCGAATATGGGCTTATTTTACCCATTTTGTCGTCTGTTGATGTTTTCAAATTTGACCAGCCATTATTTCCTATAAGGAGAAATGGGTTAACCACCCCGGGTCTCTGAAAATCAATTCGCTCATGTCCAAGTGAACTCGATCGGTAGTTTAAAGGACTGAAATTTGATAGCTACACCATATAAATACCCCAACGTGTTGATAGAGTGGACTATAAGATGTGGCATTTAAATGTATAGTTGTTTAATGGATTTGAATTTACATTTGGATTTGTGTTTTTGATATGCAGACTGCTTCGAAAGTATTCACTCTAAACTTCATCTTGATTACGTCAGCAGGTATGTTAACGTGTTTATAATTTGTTTTTGATTTCTTTCTGTTTAATGGGGTTTTCACTTGCAAAACCAAAGTGTGTGTTGATAAATTGACCCATTACCCCATATGGGAATTCCTGTCTGGTCCAAATTCAAAGCATGTACAGAAAAAGGGATTACACAATATTAGAACGGACTTTTGAGGTTTCAATGGTATATACACAAAAGTAACTTTTTAAAACTTAATTTAGGGAGCGTCCATTCATTAGAACGTTTATGAACATATTTTATATGGTAGATCTTAAAAGCGATGTCACGCTTTTAGGTTAGAACACACGTCAATTCACTGTATACACATTTTCAAGAAGTCAAAACGATCTTATTTTGTTTCCAATGACTATTCATCAGTGCGTATCTCACTAACAGAAAAGCTGGTGTGCAGTAATTAAAAAAATTAACTTTTAACTTTCAAACATCGTCATATCTGTGAACAAGCACCTCTAAAAATAATTAAACGTGTTTTGTAACTCAGAAAGATGATTTACACCCAAGTTAATGTTGATCATCCTCGACATATCTCTGTATATAGACATAATTCACATTCTCGAGGTAGTTAATAATATGCAAGCTACGGATATCTGAATCGGGTTAGCATTGCTATATAGAAAGCAGTTGCACAATTTCGAAACCAGTTTGATTTCATGTCTCAAATATGTTGATTTATATGGTACTAAACGTATATAACCAATATTAGCAATAAACGTTATCGGAATTCCTTACTCAAACAAAATGTCAAAGAATATAATCAAAGGAAGAATTTATTTGTGTATGGAAGTAGGTAAATAGGGTTTATATTTATAAGGTAGATGAAAATGTGTAAATGGTCAGTATTTGGTCAATATTGGTCAATTGGCAGTAAACATACGCTGAAGTGCAGTCATGGTCACAGTTCTGGTCGGGCTGCACTTTTTCTAGTGCATTTAAACACTTCTGCCACGCCATGAAGGAAGAGACAGAATAATTTCCGGTGGAACCCAAAAGTGAAGATTATCGTTAACAATTCAATGCAAAGCATTGAAGATTCGCCCCTTAACTCATTACCAAACAATAACGACATTTGACCAGTGTGTTGCAGACGACTCTGGAAAACATTATGGGAAACGGAGAAATTGCTCTTAACGAGCAATTTCACCTTTTCCGACAATGTTTTCTGCCCTATCAGAAGATTATTTTTCAATTTCATCACATTTTGAAATGTCGGCTGCAAACTCTATCGATTTTGGACAGTTCAAAGTTTGTCATTGGGTTCATTGTTAACCTAGGCTTATTTAGTCCCGGTGATCCAGACGTATATATTCCGTTCTGTGAAAAAAAGCTTGGGTTATCCGACTTGGGGCTCATTAGAGATATTGGGTTCTGCGAATGAGTTCGTATAAAATGAGCTCTTCTGTCAATTGTCACATCGATACATTGATTCGCACGTATACCAATCATTTGTACATTGTCTTGGATCTTTCCCTTATATCGGATTAGAAGACTGGTCCAACTTGACAGAAACAGAAGACAACAAAAATAGGAATGAGAAGAAAATCCTTTATAGAACTGGGAATTATTCATTGAGACAAAATGATAAGTTCGTCCTTATGTCACAATGGTTTACAGAGACCCAAACGGAAGATGCACCAAAGAAAGTGAAGTAGTTTGAAGTAAGGGGTTAAGGAAAAGTAGATTTATATCGGAAACCGATGAATGTCGTTTTCCTAAACGAGTGCTCTTCTTTTTCAACGGAGGTTTTTCTATATGAATATTACAACGTTGCTCTTGGATCAAACAACTATCACATTAATACGTAACCAATTACCAAACAATAACCAAATTTGACCGGTTTGTTGCAGACAACTCTTGAAAACATTGTTGGAAAAGGAAAAAATGCTCTTTACGAGCAATTTCTCCTTTTCCCACAATATTTTCTGCCCTATCAGAAGATTATTTTTCAATGTCTTCACATTTTGTAATGTCGTCTGCAAACTCCTTCAATTTGGGACATTAAAAAACTTGACATTTGGTAAAGGGTTAATAAAAAGTCTAAACTATATATCAGCACCCGTGAAGTGGCGTAAAGTAAGCTGGTGACCAGACTGTGGCCTTGACAACAGAACTTGACATCACAAAGGTCCTCTCTGCGTGGGTTCGAACCTTAATAGTGTATATTTCAATTGACATCTGAGATGGTCTTCCAGCTGACTAACGTGATGCCGATTGTCCTAGCCGTCTTGTTAATACCTTATTGGTGGATAATATGGAAAACTTTCTCCGTCCATTATTAGCTTGGATTCACAATATAACTCTGAAACAAAGAAAGAAACATTACATTGACAGTCGCTGTAATACTCAACTAATGTGGAAAACACCATAAACAAATAATAAACAAATTAGAGCTTTACTTTTCTTAAGTCTTCATATGTTTAAATGATGACTTAGATTAAGGGCCATTTGACAGGGTACACCAAGATGGTTCTATAAGGTGTCTTAGCTGCTTGTTCATAGATGTGGGGGAAATTGGTAGTTAAAAGTTAATTTCCTTAACCCTTTACCAAACATCAAATTTTAGACTGTAACAAATTGAAAGGGTTTGCAGAAAATGTGATGAAATTGAAAAATAAATCTTCTGATAGGACAGAAAACATTGTGGGAATAGGAGAAATTGCCCGTTAAGAAGAATTTCTCCTTTTCCCGCAATGTTTTCCAGAATCGTCTACACCAAACTGGTCATATTAGGTCGTTACTGTTTGGTTATGGGTTAAGTTGTACAGCACACACACAGTAACGATTTTGGGGCAATCGCGTATCGACTGTATATACGTATACATATTGACGCTTCTAGAATTAATTATGCTTATAAAAATTAGTTCTTAGAATGTTTCATAAAATCAAGAGAAATCCTGTATTAATCAGCGAGATTTTACATAAACTTTCAAATTCTCTCATGTGAATGAGCAACGTCAAATCAGCGATTGCATCGGAAGCCATCCATGTATATTTGTGTTGCCTGTTACTACTTCTGGAATGGTTCAGTCACTTGATATTTGCTTTTTGCTAAAAGAACATTTAAAAAAGGGAAACTATTCTAAACAGAACCATACGATATTACCTTACATGGTCCTAGTTCAACAAAGCCTACCTAGTATGCATTGACGTGTCGCATGCGTTTTCATTAAATAGAGCCCTATTAAGCCCTGGTAAAACAACGGTATAATATTGATATATAAAAGCACAACAATTATGTGTAAACTTATAACGCTTGACATGCTAGCAGCAAAGCTGTACATTCAAAAAGCGATTTTTTTAAATACTTGTTAGAAGCATAGCTGAATACCATACGCAAACTCTACTTTTTACCCATATATATATTTAGTGTATGATGTCCAGGATCTTTAATTGAATATAAAGACACGGTATCATTATACAACAAAATTATAGCTCCAATGAACCAACAAAGAATATTATTATCTGTTGAGCCAATGATGTACTTCAACCATGTATCGTTTCACAAACGATGAATCTTTGATTCAGGTGGGAGCACAGTTAATTCTGTGAATTTACAAATGACTTTACATTTCAGAACTCAGAACGTTAATTCGAAGAAACTGAAATATTCTTTCAATCACTTATCGTTTTTGACAAAGCGATACACGTTTACATGTATTCTTTTGCACATGATAACCAAATATTGTTTTTCCTTCTTAGCTATTGCTGAGTTTATTTGCAGAACAAACTCAGACCCTGTATCCAAAAATCCATCGTTCAATACGAGAACAAGGAGATAAATAAACTCCTACGCACAGTATCCTATTACCATATGTTCTTTTTATCATCAGGTGTCAAACAAAAATAAATACACTTTACGGAAAGGGATATATGTGTTTAAACTATTAACCTCTTTTCTAATATTTGACTTGTATTATTGAACGCAATAAAAGACAGCAATCGTCAAGTTATAAAATGTGATTTTGTAAAGACACAAGTATGACCGAATGAGTAAATGCTCGTCAATTAAAAATCTCTTCCTCAAAGTTTTTTCTCAACATTCAGCTGCAGGAATGTTTAAACGAGCTAAGATAAGAGAAATACTTTGATAGTGAACCAGGTCTAAATACAAATAAACAAGCATTACTTTTGTCTTTCAATAAGCTCCGTAGTAAACGGGAATTTAGCGAATTTCGAAATTGCCATCCCGAAACACATCAGTTAACATGACTTTTGTTCTCACATTAAATCTAATCGTATAAGCATGACATCGAAGTCGAAACACAGAAAATGTAAAAGGAAACTGAGACATTGTCTTCAAGAGTGTTTCATATAAATACTCTTTGAAACGGTTTGTTATATTTTATTCTTACTGAATAACTCTTTCGATTTTGTGTGGGTGGAAACTGGAACGAGGTCTAAAACTAGTTCGATTGCGGTCAGATATAGCTTTAAGTCATATGTTATGAGACATTTATGTTTGAACTTAAAGTATGTTAGGATATTCGTCAATTATAGCATTACGGTAAAATACCAATAATCCGCCACTTTGAAACTAATTATTAACCGGGTCACTTCGGTCGTTCTCGGTACACATCGGTAGTTGCCGGAACTATTCGCTTTACACCGAACAGTTGCGGCCATGACCGATACATACCGAGAACGACCGAAGTAATCCAAGGAAATAAACAGTTTCAAAATGGCAGATTATGGTTACTCTACATTAAACCGTCTTATACCCATTTACTTCAAAGGAAACACGTCCTATTCATAGTGCCTTTTATCCTCTGGTTGTATCAAGAGAGCAGAATACAATTTAACCATGGTCTGATCTTTTTGTAATCATAACAAATATCGGGTTTACCCGTTACCAACGGTAATGTGCAAGAAATCCGGCCCTGGGTACCATTTTACTAAACAATCTAAGCAAAATATTTGCGTAAGCCAAAACTGATGAACACGTATAGATTCTGAAACAAAAGTACAATATTGCAATGTGACTCGCCATTGGAAGCGTCTCGGAGAGAGGATTCCAATTACGTGTGTTACTTCGCAATATTTCTTAGTCCAATAGTAAAATAAGAATGAATGGTACTTTGGACGTATGCAAATGTTAAGCGTTAACTGTTTGGTAAAACTGTACCGAGGAAGTTTAGCACTTTAGACAAGCACAACTCCACTTCAACCACATTGTCTCTGTTTAATAATTGGCCAATATTTGACCTTGGTAACAACTCTGTAAATCGCATGGTGAAACTCGTTTGAGTCGATATTTCATGGTTTTTGCGTCCTATAATTAACACATAATGTCCAGTTTTACTGATAAACGGACGTAAATGTTTGTCGTTAACTACATTTTGAACCACATCTAAAAGATAACGTCCCTTGGTAGCTATTGCTAAACGACATAGGAAAATATTTTGGCGTACGTCAAAACTAATAGACATGAATGGCATCTTAAATAGAACAACACTTGATGTGGCACACCATTGGAAGCATCTCTGAGAGACGCTTCCTATGATGTTTGAATTTGCTATATCGCTGTGTGTAATACTTTAAGTACATCGAAAAGTGTATTTCTGAAATTTGAAAAAGTTAAATACGTTCGCGAATGATTGCAACATATAGTTAGCTATTGATTTTTGAACGACTTATAAAGAAAATAAAGATATGTATAGAAATGCACCGGATTAAAGGATAAGCTGAATTAATCGATTGCTTAATCAATAAGCATAGGTTTAACGCATATTTGAAAATTGATATATCTTACACCTGATTCGATATTCATACCATGCATTAGCAAGCAAGCTCACACTTTTACGTCTCATTTATTCACTCGTGCATTCACTCATTTACCTATTCATCGGATAGTTAAGGTACATGTCGATGTTTTCATGTAACATTATACGTTTTCAAGTGCGGCTTTATTATAAAATATGGCATGGAAATTTATTTTCGTGTTTTGTCAGTTTTACGTATATGTAATGCCTTTTTATTTGTATTGCTCTATGTAATAATATCTTCCAATTTCATATATAAAGGATGAATACATAATGTATGCATGTATCTTTACCTCAAGGAGGTGTGTGCCTAGTCACATTGAAGAGAAAACGTAGACTTTACAAATTATGTAAAACTGATTGAAAAGGATTTATGATAAAACTAAAGAATGGTCGTCTTAGTCCATCTATATTTCGTGTTTAATTCGTTCTTTAGCCATTGAGTGAAATAAGGCGGTTATTTGAAAACGGTAAATTTTGTAAAACATAACATTGTAAAAGCCAAAATACCATTGCCCATTCACAATACATGTACATAAATAAGACATAGAGTAAACATACCTATAGTGTTTAACAGTTTATTGAGGTACCTAGGACAAAAGAAAGAAAGCTTTTTTACCGTCTTAGTCGGAGAAGTCGAACACATACCCACCCCCTCAATTACGGCTCGATTCCATGACTTAGGTAGCTTTCAGGGGAAATATTGATAAGTCTGAGAATATACCCCATGACAGAAGATATTACCAAACACCTTCAACGGACTATCTCACTGATTTGGATTTTGATTTCTTAAAATGAAATGTCTTCTTCCGATAAAATGTAAACATAGATTTCTGATAATAATTAGACTAGATTATTGATAGCGTTCCAACCCCGTTTAAGCATATATGTTTCAGATATTGCAAACCTTTTAAATGAGGTATTTTCAAACAACGATCTTAACTTAGAATAAGAGTTAATAGTTTTAGATATCATCGTCACGTGGGTCATCTGAAACGTTAGATTAGTCTTGTCATGTGATAACTAGGTAGGTACGCGAGAAAGAATTCCCACGTTTATTATAAACCGGCTATCCTATAGAATTGTTGACAGGCGGGAAGGCTCACTTCACATCATTTAACGAAAACCGTGATTTCAGCAACTTAGAAGCAATGATATTAATAACAACTTTAAATGTTAATTACTCCGAGAGCAAACATCTTTAAAAGTAATACTGATCGTCGTTATAGAACTGACGCGAGTCTCCAAACTCCAGTCTAACATCATCAGAGAAAAGCATTCATGGACATTCAAGGACATGTGCTCTTCTTCTTGTAAAACAAAAACAAATGGTGCTTGTCGCTTTCAATAAAATGGCATCAAAATATGGTTTTTCAAAAAGTGTCACATAACATTCGTGGTTGAACAGCGTTATGCTTCTCACAACTAGCTTTATAGGCCATTGTTGAAAGCGATATACTTTACCTTTTCTTATATATCCCCTTCTAGAGCTTTATTTTTAATTTGTTAAATCTGTTCAACACCCTTCGATATTAGAACTCTTTAAACTGACACAAACAAAAACATACTATAGATATAGGCTTTCCCCCTTGCGAAACCAACATAGCAAATGAACAAGACAACTCTCGTCAAATGTAATTCCTCCCATTGCCGATTTGGTTCCATTACATTATGGGATAACCCCTATAGTGCTGGAACCGACTTCATGCTTATGCAAACAGGTTAGATCCAGACCAGATGACAAATAAATTGGCGACTGGCCTGTGATTAAACCTGTTTACTACTCTGAGTACCTTTCCTTATCAAATTTAAGCAAATAATTTAGGTTTTAAAAAGCAGACGACACAAAAATAAATTTTCAGAAAATTACCCAGCATTTTAATTGATAAAAGCAAGGTATGTATTAGATGGTAAGTGATACATACCCGTCTGAGTCAGCAGGAGGAATGTTATTGCGTAGTTTGCACGTTACAAATACGTAAATAGGTGCGACCCAATGTTGCAGATGCAATTAGAGGGCGTATTCCGATAAACATTGTATTGCAGAACATGTCCTTATATGGATCGATACAATAAACTTTATTTCAAAATATTGAGACAAAAGCAAGAACTTGTTTAACTCGTTTTACATATGTACAGAGGAAACTTCGTTAACCCTAACAGTGCTTGAACCGACTTCATGCTTATGCAAACAGGTTTGATCCAGGCCAGTCGCCAAGGAAATTGGCGACTGGCCTCTGATTTAACCTGTTTGTTACTCCGGGCATCTTTCTTCATCAACATTAAGCAGATATTTAAGGATTTGGAAAACAGACGACACAAAAGTTTAATTCTAGAAATTACTGAGCAATTTAAAAACATTAGCAACAATATCACGCTTGCAGACAATAGGCGTAAAAGCGTAACTTTTGACCACGTTTAACAGTTCTAAAGCGCTGATTTATGATACCAATATCAAAAGGTACAGTTCCGTTTTGTCTTTACCTTAAACAGCTCCACTATAAACATTTAAATGTGTGTACGTACCGAAGGCTACATTCGTGATTGTTTTACTTTTATAGACTGTTGTCCTTACTACATAGAGGTGTATGCATCTACCCTATTGCATTTGTGCCCCCTGTGTGTACGAATAAGTATAAACGGTTCCAAAAGGGGAATAACTGCCAATAATGATGGACTCGCTAATGCATGTAGGCATGGATGCTTTTAACTGATTCCGCATCATTGTTTGGTGCGAGTCATGGAGAAAGATGCAATCTGAGTAAACTTTCAAGCTTTTTTCGAATAGAAGTATACAATGTTGTTTAAAGATAAAATCTGTATTTTCCAGAAGTCATTGAATTTGGTAGCTTAATGCTATATTGATCATTTAACCCTAAGAATGATGAGTAATTTTGTGAAAATAGACTTTTGTGTCGTCTACTTTCTAAAACCTTTCATATCTCCTTAATTTTGTTGAGGGAAGATACAAAGAGTAGCAAACAGGTTAGATCACAGGCCAGCCGCCAATTTACTTGGCGGCTGGTCTGGATCCAAACTGTTTGCATAAGAATGAAGTCGGTTCCAGAACTATAAGGGTTAACTTTGTGCTATTTGCTTATGTGAAACAAAAAAGGCGAATTTGTCAAAATGTGCGTTTTGTTTTTATTGTGGTCAGTGTTGGGTTACAACGTCTACTGAAGCAGATACTAACTATGTCAAGTAAACATTACCATGGCCTATTCCTTCATCTGAACTTTACACTAACCATCCATGGTTTTAATATGTTTATGAATACAGAAATATGCATTATATGTCTTTGGTGAATTGGCACTTTCGTGTGTTTGATATATTTAGAGGGGAAGGATTAATCCATCTACATAAAATGTTCTCTCAAAGTTTATAGTAATACATAACAATTACAACATAATCCTTGTGAAGTACGAATTACGACGAAGATTATATTTAAATCCTTTCTTTGGTCACTTGCTCTCAAAACCATTTGTAATCAAATCTATAAAACAGACATGTTGATATGCCCTACTTTTCGAAAATCTTGAAAAAAGGCCGGATTTTTTCATGATGGGGGGATTTTCAGTTTGTTCCAATGTCTTTTAACATTTATTGTTTGCAAAGAGTGTTTAATGCCAAGCTATAGCAACCACTTCATAGAAGTGTATGACTTACTGTAGTCTTCCCTTGAACACCCGATATGTGTGTTGTGTCATTTATAATTCTTCGGATAAGGATACTTCGTATAGTATTGATAAACTTTTTTTTGAAATCAAGGATTGGAGTTGGTGTCTTTTTCGCATTCACCATCTATGTTTTGCAACTATATAACGAAATATTTTACTTTGCGTTCACCGCATTAAGGAAATATAAATCACTCAAAGCATGACATTATCTGCACCACTTACTTCACAATACTTCTTTTTATTTGGTATCTACAACAGAAACCTTTAGAAACTATTGTGACAAAATGATGATTTTTGCAATCAACTTTTTATGTTTTTTCGCAATGGTTTCCATCCATCCATGTTTATCCTCAGTTGTAGTCCGAAGGAACCAGATTTTCACATTTACTGCTTGGATCATCCGAGTTACGTTAATTCTTGGTTTCAACACTATACTTGTTAATCCTTTATCAAATGCCAAATTTTCGACTGTTCCAAATTCAAAGAGTTTGCAGACGACAATTCCAAAATGTGATGAAATTGAAAAATAATCTTTTGATAAGACAGAAAACATTGTAAAAGAAAAGGAGAAATTGCTCGTTAAGAGTCGTCTGCAAAAAAACTGGTCAAAGGTCGTTATTGTTTGGTAATGGGTTAAATATGTATGGTTCCAATGACTATGCACTTATGACGGGTCTTGGTACGAGATAACACAATAAAATATATTTAATTGAAAGAAAATGATAAGATCTTCTTGTTTCTCTATGCAGTTTTCATTTGTAACATTTCTTATGTTTGTTTTCATTAATCGGCTTGAAGGTGGTCGTACACTATGCATGTGAGTTGATCTTAAAAAAGACAGGTGGAAAAGTAAAACCACCCTTTGCATAAGTCAGACGAAATAAATGCAACTATACGGTATTTTGAAAACATTGTGAAATGAATTTTAGTTTGGCATTCTCTCCTTTCGCAACAAAAATTCAAAATAGACATTTTAATCCGTCGTACAGTTTTCCATTGATACCGCTGAATTGGTTGAAAACTATTCTTTACCCTCATCTAATCCGATCTGATCCCAATGTGAAAGAAATTAAAAAAAAAAAAAAAAGAGAAAACAAGTGCGAAAAGCGCCAATTCGATTAAAAGGTGTATTGCCGCTAAAATCCACGCATGGCAGGGTTCGATAAATTTCACTGATTGTGTCACAGCTATTAAATCAACATATGCGTAAATGAATTGGAAATTTATTCTGTAAGAGCCCCGTGTGCTACGAAGCGAGTCCAACATTGCTATTTATTTATAAAACAGAAATGGTCGGATAAACTAAGACGTGTTTTATTTTCTCTCTCTCGCTCCGTGTGGAATTTTAGTGCAGTTTTCTGGATTAAAACAGGTAAACTTTATAATTTATTTTCTTTTTTCATCCTTTTTTCACCTTTCTCTTTGTCATTTAGACCGATTCGAAATATTTCAAAATGCATCGTCTGCTGGCACGTGTATTTGTTTACTTTGATGTACCTTTCTATTGAATTCCCTCTTCGATCCGCCACATGAACGTTTTTAGGCTTTTACACGAAAATTAAGTCGTATAAAACCCATCAGAGTTAGCCATATGCGACATTTTACCTGTAAACAAACATACAGGTAGGTCGATATTTGAGACAGGGTCCATTGGAAAGTGTTTTTGGGATGAACAAACGTGCAGCTGGGAGCAGACGACGAGACGAAATTCAATAACCGGGTTTATGTGTGGGACATCCTTTAAACCCTTTACAATAAAACACGATGTTTATGGCTGACTGAAATCGGTGGTGTTTTTTTATTCTCTTCTTAATCGATACACCAGCTTCATACATTGTCTGATGAAACATTTGGTATCGCTGTGACAAGAGGATGATTCGCTCTTTTGACCCATCAACAAACAATAACGACATTTGACCAGTTTGTTACAGACGACTCTGGAAAACATTGGGTGAAAAAGAGCAATTACTCCTTTTCTCATAGTGTCTTCTGCAATATCTGAAGATTGTTTTTTAATTCTATCACATTTTGAAATGTCGTCTGCGAACTCTTTCAATTTAGGACAGTCGAAAATTTGGCGTTTGGTAAAGGATTAAACCCTTTAAAATAAAACACGATGTTTATGGCTGACTGAAATCGGTGCTTTTTTTCATACCTTTCTCTACCGGTAAACCAACTTGTGCTGAATCATTTGGAGCCACTGTGATGAGGGAATACATTGCTTTTAATGAGCAATATATCATGTAGGCACAAACGTTTCTACCTTTTATCATAGAACAAATGTACTTCTATCACGCTATTCTTTATCGTCTACTGTTGATGGAAAAATTGACCATTTTCAAATTCTCAAATGAAGAAAATTTGTTAAACATCTTTTGAATTGTTACATTATGGAATTAAACTCACGTTTGAAGATATAAATAACTGGTAAGCCCTTTTCGTACATACATATTACTAACTCGTCCAAATTCAAAGCAACTGCAAACAACAAAATAGACATGGTGAAAAAACCTTCAGTTTTTGAAAAGAAGAAAATCACAGGCCCTATCAAATGAAATAAAATATATTTTGTTGGACTCAACTGAAATTACTATGGTTAGAGGGATTCTTTACTCGTATTTTTCCTGTATCAATTTGTTTTCTTTAATCCTTTCTTTATGTATACGCAAATAGTCTTCATGTGGCCAACCGCAACCGTTTCTGAACGAAACAAATGTTGATTGTTAAAAACAAATATACCTTTTTCTAATTCTAAGTATTGCCCACGCTAAATTTCTAGGAAGAAAAAGGGAAATTGTTATTACTTATGATTGTCCTGCTGTAGATATCTTGAAACAAGGGGGATATAATAGTTATGTTCAAAGGCAACATTGGCACATTCTATCGAATAACATGTCGTAATCTTACTCCATTTATGGCACAATCGGTTTCAATTTACACTATGAGAATGGTTCACTTCTTCTTTTGACGGTTCATTCCTTATAATCCGAACCGTCGCGGATTAATCTGTATGAGTTCACATCACTTTGATATCGTCAATATAAGTCTACGCCCATTCCACCCCTTTGATCAGTATTGCTTCTTCCAAAGAAATCTCTGGACCCTTCATACCTTATCCACACATCCACACGACGTTACACTTTTTTCAGTAGACATCTTCTAAAAGTTTTAAAGCAATATGGGAATTTGCTCAACCATGCATTATAGCATGCATATTTTCAGTTACTACGTTCACTGTCTTTTATGTCATCAAACTTGAAAAAAATCCTTTCCGGATAAAGTGTTGTTGAGTCCAGGCTTTTGAACATACACATTTGACTACGAAACAATGATTCTTTTTCGATCAATTTCTATCTGTTGTTAGATACTATAAAAAAGAATTTATCGCGACGCCTATTTTGGCTAACTCGGAATCATGCATTATTCGAAAGGAAACCGATATCTATTTTGAATAACCGGGGTTCGACTGCATATTTATGGGAAAATATGACATCTACAATTGTATTTTGTTTCTGATTTGGTTGCTCTAGGTGCCCAGTGTCTTAGTATCTTGTGTAAAATTAACCCCTTACTCCATAATGGCTTACTGCGACGCTTCTACTGAAGGAAATTTTAAGATCCACTTTGACAAAAGGATAACACGAGATATATTTTTGTCTTCTGTTGGTAGGTGAAGCTGGGCATGTTATAACTGGAATCACCATGCTTTATTTGCATCACATTTATCAATCTTGGTCTTTTAGAGGAATGAATACGCATTTGTTTGATTTCCAATCAATTCTTATTTACCACAATGTCTCTTCAATGACGGATACACAGAATATAGTACGGTGCCTGGGAATAGGTTTGATTAGAAAAGCTATCAACGAAAATGCACCCTCACCTGACAAAGAGTAATGGAAACAGAGGCTCGGGCTTGAGACTCTACTCTTTAATAACTCAATTTGATGCAACTGCTATAAATGATTTTAGAAACCATTGTGGCTAACAGATGAATTGCTTCGTGTGAGCAATCTATATTCTTCTACACAATCTCATCAAAATGGACTTTACTTACTGTTTTTGTCTTCTGATGTTGCTTTCAATTTGGACCAACAACACATTCCGATAATGAGGAATCGGTTGATTTTTAAGTTTCAATATGGTGTGCGGAAAGCATTTGAGACCGGTTCGGTCCTCAGGCGAGGCACTCGCACACAGTGGGTGAGCGAGACGTTTTGTCACAGCGCTACTAATGGTCAGCCACACACGATAGATCGAATGATTGCTCCACCACGACTGATTTCATCTGAAATACTGTCGATACGGTGTTTAAACGCAGTAGATGGTGGAATGATTTGTACTGTATGTCGTAAATAATGATTGACTCCCAATTTCATACTTCATGATCGATAATGTTGAAATGATTGCAAGGTATATTGACAGAATGTGAGGCTAGACAGGGGCGGAAACCTAACATACGACATGTATATACAGGGGCGTTCCTAACCAGCGTGTAAAATGTGATAATGGGCTAAGTCTGCTCGGAGATCCTGCTGTGTACCTCATACATAAAAAAGTTATGGATGAATGTGCCTTAACCATTTACCAAATTCGACTGTCCCAAATTGAAAGAGTTTGCAGACGACCTTTCAAAATGTGATAAAATTGAAAAATAGTCTATTGATAGGGCAAAATCGTTCTGACAAAAGGAGAAATTGCTCGTTATGAGCAATTTGTCTTTTTCCCACAATGTTTTCCAGAGTCGTCTGCAACGGATTGGTCAAATGTCGTTATTGTTTGGTAATGGGTTAAAGGGACTATCACACATGTTATTCTCTGTGAGTAATACACTATCTAAAGGTGGTTTGAATGATCCTCGCCTTGATGCTGTTGATCATTTTCAATTTATTTATCTTATAGATGCTTCAACCTGCATATCAATTAAATATGTGAATGGAGCATTAGTGCCTTGCTTTGATAGAACAGTTGATCTATAAATAGGCGTTGGATTGTGGTCTGGCACACCTTGCTAGCAGTTTGTTCATCGGATGGGCCCCAGATGCTCCTGCCCATTTCGATAGCTATGCAGGAAGGTTGAAATAGATCATTGCATACAAAATAAAGCGTTTAAACAGTTTATTATATCTACATGATAACTATCATAGATCTTTACTAAAAAGTTATGAAAATGGTCGAAAAACGTGTCAATAATCTAGTTTCGTGTAACCTTATTGATATGAGTAGTCATTTTATCCCTTGAAGACATTATGTCCTAAAAGGATTAAAACGTCGATCTCTGAGATAGTCCTTTTAAATGCATCGTTATTGCTTCTCTGACTGCATTGTTAGATAGCCTCTCATTAGTGGTTATAGGAGTATTTCTGTTTCGTTTTTTCCCCTCCCCCATTACCTTAACCAGCAATATTAGCTCTTTCTGTATATTAGTCCATACTTAATGACTTTGTTGTACTTTGATGCTGGTCCAAATTTAAAGCAACAGCAGCATACGACTTACATGGAGTGAACAAAAACGATTTTAAATGAGATATTGGGCAGAAACCATCGACATAAATGGATAATTTACTAATTTAGATAAATTATAAGGATAAAGGGATTGGTAATTGGTTTTCAAAGTATGTTTTTATCTATGAAGTTTTCTTTAGATGACTATTTTAACATTAATGTTTGATTCAATGGCCATCGGCTGAATCTCTTTTAAAAAACGGGATTGTCTTGACATCTCTTATGTGATCGCGTGACGCGTCTGTGATCGAATGAGTAGAATAATTTAGAATGACTAAGCCCGAACATACTTAGAATTGAAAACTGTTCTCTTTTGTAACATTTGGTTAAATGAATAGGGTGATTTGACTTGCGTTCACCAAGAACGCATCCTCTTTGGTTCGAAATTCTGCTCACTTTTACACAGGCATTTATTTGACTGATTCTTGTAATCGAATAGTCGTGTGTGGATGACTTAACCAGCATTAAAAAAATAGGATTTGAAATTTTCCTCAATTTGGAGCAAACTGAATCTGCAAAATGACTAATATGATAACAGAATGAGACATCGTCGCATAAAGAGTATTCGGTATAAGGATTCAGTCTCATGAGGCGTTAACCCTTTCCCAAACACCAAATGTTCGACTGTCCCAAATTGAAAGAGTTTGGAGACGACATTTCAAAATGTGAAATTGAAAAACAACCATCTGATAGGCTAGAAAACATTGTGGGAAAAGGAAAAATTGCTCGTCACGAGCAATTTCTCCTTTTCCAACAATGTTTTCTAAAGTCGTCTCCAACAAAGTGTTTAAATGTCGTTATTGTTTGGGAAAGGGTTAAACGACAAACAAGTCAAAAATAAATTTCTGTTCTATTTTTACGAGGTAATATGCATATGTAGAACAGTGTGTTTCTGTTAAACTCAAATTGTTGACATAGAGTTAGATTTAACTTGTATACCACTGAATTGTTCAAAGGCCATTTAAAGGGGGAATAAAGCAGTTTTTTCAAAAATACAAAGTCCATATCTGTCACAATAAAAGTCAAGCAAATTAGATCATCATGTGTGATATAAAGCATTTCTGAATTTTCAATATATCGGCAATGACGCTTTTCTGCATTTATCTTCTCATAAAGCAAGTCATAAACATTGACTCACACCAGGAAAAGTCTCCTCAAACCTTTAACATTACTATTGATAATAGACTAAGTTTGTATGCTAACTCTGTATCCAATTAAACATCGATTAATTTGATTAAGGTCCAATGTGACATCGAAAAAGAGTTGTTTGCAATAACCGGTGTTGTCTGTTCTAACAATAGGGCCTACTGTTATGAGTTAAAATCAGAATGATCTTATTGATTTACACAATTACAGTACATGGTCGTTTTTAACAACATATTTACAAAATAATGTATTGTCATTATTATGCTTTTCTTTTTCTGCATCTTTAGTCCTCTACTTTAGTCAATCAGATTTTTGGTTTCTGTCATAGAAACTTGGTCTAAGGGAGAGGCGTTTAAGGGCATATTTTACTTCATACCATCTCGGATATGGTAGCTTTCAATTTACAATTAGATTTGAACACTTGTTAAGTCCTTTCCAAATTCAAATAAATTTGCAACAGGTGAAATCAAATGGAAAAAAATGAAACAGGTTTAAATAATAAAAAAAACCTTTGTTAGGAATAGAATATGTGGCTGATTATTACCAAAAATGGAGAAGAAAACACCAACAAACCAAACAAACAAACAAACACATAAACTTAAAACGACTGCTTAAGTTTTAAGTATAGGACGTATATATAGTTACGATTTGCATATTGTGTGTTTAAAACACAATTAAATGGTTCGGTAGCCTGATGGTAAATGTCCATTAAAATAGTTGTATAATAGACCGACTGGTTGAACCCTTCCTATTAACCTCACCTCTCTAAATGTATTTTGTACAAACGCATTTCGAATTCATCACAAACAAATGAAACAACAAATGGTTTTTTTGAGTAGGTGTTCTTCTGTCGCAATTGATGTACTGTTAATCAATCCCTGATCCGGCTTTATATTGAATATTCCGGTCTGTCTGGTGATTTATGAACATTGTGAACTAAGTGGAAACATCTTAAACTTTTTCCTACAACATACATGTAAGTCTGGTTGTCTTTAGCTATAGGATCTAAATGCATTAGTAATAAAACTATCGCTCTTTTTTTTTAAAAATTAAATACCGTTTTTCTTCACTTAAACACAGGTTTCAAAGTATTCAAACCCCCAACAAAACGAGGTGGTAGGTGGTTTGATTAAAACGTATAGTGAAGCATTAAACCTAGAGTGATTGCTGTTTCAGATTAACTTATGATATTCAAACATTTAACTCCATAAAATAGTCCCATGATATGAAATTGACACACTACATGAGGTCTAGACCAATTGCATATTCTCCAAGCTAACTGCTTTCTTGGTTCTCTTCATCCTATATTGTGGGTTCTCATTAGAATCGACTCAACGAGACGATTCTAATGAGAACCCACAATATATGATGTGTATACATGTAGTTGTTTTGGAAATACTGCACATAAATTACCTTAAAACACTCCTTATTATGACTAGTGAGCATTGTAGTCTACACATATCTATGCACATTTACATGTACATAGTCGAAGTGAAAACAAATACACGTTGATGCGTGCACAAATTTGTACGTTAATGCACAAGATGCGATGTATGCCTAGGAGTGTGATTAGAGCATCATTTTCCTATACATGTACCAAAATGCGATCTTACAACTGTTCCGAACTGATGGAAAAAACCCAACGGAAACCGATTAAAGATCATTTAAAAATAATATGTGCTCGGTCACAATACTATATGGTAATTGGTTAAGTTATACATAGTATCTATCATTTTTTCATTTGGTTAGTTACTAGTTATTCTACCACTGTACTTTAACGATTATGTAAGGGTAATGTTTATAAGATCCAGTAAGATTCAGTAATATGATGGTGTGGCATTAATGGGGCGTAAACACTGCCTCGTCGATCAATAAATTCGACTTTACTTCTATAAAATACACCCTGAGCTCTTGTTAAAAACAAGAACAGCATTAAAAGTTCAACACCTTTTTTAGAAACAAGTGTCGTAACATATTTTCTGGATACTTGCTACTGAACACTTCTATAAGGTTGTAACCGTGCAGTGGTACTGCCGTATTTCAGCCGTTCATTCGCTCACGAATTTTGGACAGAGGTGCTAAAATTGATTTCGAATACTTGCAAATTCATTTAATCGCCCTAGCATCTTTATGTCTCGCTACGATCAATAATACACGATGAAGCATGTGTTACAAAAGCATTGATTGGTGGTATGTTGATATGTTGGAACTCTGTTGTATCAAGTTTGGTACTCTAACCACTAGGATCAATCTAGTTAAAACAAGAACAACCCAGGTTCAATTTTCGCTCTATCTATTAACGCAAAAAAGGTCCATGGAATGGTTCAACTTGAAGGTAAAAACAAACATACAATGTAAGAACTAACAAAGACATTGTCTTATAGTATTCCATAAAACACAGTGTGATTAAGAGAGAAATTGCTCTAACGTATAATAACCTTATCTTAATCAGAATGGACTTTTTTGTTTTTCTGCAACTGCATTAAAGTTAGTAAGATTTCATCACAAATCGTACGCATATACCCTGGTATTCCTATGTGAATACGCATACATCCTGATCTTTCTATATGCGTACGCATATACATGTACCCTTTCTTTCTATTTGCGAACAGATACATCCTGATCTTTCTATATACATAAACCTACCCCATGAGCTTTCTATATACATGAGCATACCCCCTGATCTTTCTATGTACCTACGCATACACCCTGATCTTTCTATGTACCTACGCATACACCCTGATCTTTCTATGTACCTACGCATACACCCTGATCTTTCTATGTACGAACGCATACACCCTACTTTCTATGTACGCATACACCCTGATATTTCTATGTACCTATGCATTTCTTTCATATACCTACGATACACCCTGCTTTCTATATACACCCACCCCGGTCTTTCTATGGTCGCCGGAATGTACTCTGATCTCTCTATATCCTCACCACAGGTATTGCCGCAGCTGACGATCGCTCACTGACTGTCAGCTCTATTATCGCTCTTTCTGCTCTGTTTGGCTTCTTACTTATCTGCATTATCGCTCTGGCTCTCTTCTTCGTCTGCTCCTGTGTCAGGTAACTATGACTACGGTGAGGGTTTAGATCTAGAACTAACAACACTAATAAACCTCCTAGCTGTTATGAATAATTAAATCCACTCTTATTTACAGTCGAGTCTTTTGTCATGGATGAAACCATCTTGGAGACGAACGTTTATTAAGTATTTACCCTTTGACCTTGATAGATATGTAATGACTGATTCAATTCTGAATATAGACAAATGACTGACAACTACCAAGTACAGTATGATGAATGAAATGTTAGTTTAAACTTATTTATAAGACATACAAAGTAATTCTTCGTATGTAACAAGCGAAATTGATGCTGTCTGTTATATTTTTGGCTTTAAAATTTTGGTATATTTCTAAAAATCCCGGCGTTTCTATAAACATATTTTGAAATAACTGTTGCAAAAAGGAGAAATAGCTTTAGTTTAGTAAATTCTTAATTGTCTTTGATTTATCTTTGGTGAAATGAAATTGGCCTTTCATCCAAAACAGATTTCATTTCTAACCCAGCTTTTGAACACAGGAAAGTATTGTTCAGAATGTTACTGTATTCAAAACTTCTTGGTTGTTTTCTTGCGTTTGCCTGCGATTGCGAGCTAAAGACAACAGTCCTTTGTCAGTCTTAAGTTTGTTTCCAAACCGTTCTTTTCTGGGCAGCTTGATATTGAAAAATGGAGAAGCGCATCGAAAATAGACATATATATTTACGATATAAACTAGGGACACATTTCGTTTAGCATAGTCCATACCACATCGTTCTACTTGAACAACATTCGTTACAGTAAATCTAATTTTAATCTACCCAGAGGCAAATACGGAGTAAGTTTTTTCTCATCCTTGGTTGCTCAAAAATGGATAAACATATTACAAACTCGTTACTAGAGACGTAACTTTAAAGAAACATTATATAATGTAAGTAAAAACGATTTGTTAGGCGAGAATCGGCGGGAGTGTAGATAATAAAACACCGATCGAAGCTAAATAATTAATTGTACATGGAGACAAATTTTACATACCTGTCCGTTTAGAATGTGAGTATGCAGTGACTGCTCAAACTGTTAGCCAACACGATATGACTGAGTTGTCTCGCACTGTTGTACCGTTTAATATAACTGTTGAAGCAGCCATGTCATTTAAAATACCAGAATAATGTGGTTGTTCTTCGAGCGCCATGGTGTAACTCAGGGTACTTTAGTAAACTGTATAAAACTATAATCCGAAAGCATACTTGGGTTATAAAATGAGAACATGTTCAACATCTAAAAGAAAAAGCTTGTCTCTTTGCCAGAGTGTTCTCCGTGCGCAGTATTGTTTTACCTATATATAATCCATCTATTCATTACAATGTTTTTAACCTTGGCGATATGATATCATCTGGTGAAAATTGGTCATATTGAGGGGAGTTTGTCCTTTGGTAAGATTCATTAAAGCCCTTGCTTAGTACATATGAATCTAGGAAAGCCGTTATAAACCCGAAAAACTGTTGATAAAGCGCTAAACCCCATATAGATGTAAAATAGAGGAATTTAGTAAAATACTGGTGAAGGTCAATTGAGAATTACTGTACACCACTTGACCTGAATTGGGCGAACTAGGTTTTTATATCTTACTCCTCTATAACCTTCCAGTTTCTTCTACAATGAGCAATTTTGCATTTTTTTTTTAATTAAGGTCTTTAAACACTATAATAGGGAATTGTAATTGTTATCGTCTATGCCTTTCTTTTGTCACCTGCTGTTACTTGCAATTTGAACTTGTCACATTTAAACTCTGCCTTTTGGGAATGGGTTATATATAAGGGTGTACAGTTTATACCCTGATTCTATAAGAACTAGGAAAAATGCTATGGTGTTAATATATATTGTTAAAAGAAAATCTATGAAATTGTTATGTAGCTTTTGAAGAACGTTGTGTATATTGGTTAATAAGCACCAGAACCATGGAAAGTTGGTATGTCAGTCAGGTTATAACTATATTGATACAAAACAAAATGTCGATAAGCTCCAAGCAAAGAAATAAACGCAGTAGGAGAACATGTTTCCTTCATGGCTCTATGAGATGGTTTAGCATTAAGACTATAGTCCAGTTTCGTGTCTTTTTGAAAAATGTTGTTTGGAATGTAAGATCCATGTACATTTTAACCGTCAGCGCACTATATTTCAACAATCGCTGAAAGCGCCAAGTACGTGAGCAAATAACTTGAAACCTTTTAGATTTTTCTCATTACAAAAAGGTTGTAAAGTACATTTTTCTCTCGATCAGTATATATGACCCCATGGCCCAATAGTCTAAACGAAATGTTTACATATAGCACATCTAAATTTCAATTCTCGCGGCATTGTTAAACACAATCGCTTTTCAAGGCCTTTAAAGGACAATAGGTCATCTCGGCTATTGTGGGCCACGAAAACAAACGTGGATATACACTCTAACCCCATCCCTTAAAGTAGCTTGTTCACAAATGTGAGCAGAGATGCAGGGTAAATTTGGAAATTAAAACTTTGTTTTCTTTTAAATAAAGAATTACTACAGTTGTATTGCTGTAGATACGCTTTGGCGATTAACCACTTGAAGCAAAGCCTGTTCATGTCTAACGTTAAACAGCATGTATACACTGAATTGATATAGAAACAAAAGCGTTGCAATGGGTTTTAGTGTTACCTTATGCAGTGGACGCCAGGCAATTGCTTCATTTATCACAAATATTTCTTTCTTTTTCGAAATGAACTTCCTATCAACCATTCGTCTAATCGTCGTTTGTTTTTTTCGTCATTTTGTGTGTGTGTGGGGGTGTAATGCCAGATGTCTTAATGGAGAAATGGGTAAGATATGTACACCGCAGAGAAGGGATAAGTAAGTAAAATAAGTAAACCGTTCACTATAGTGACATGTGTATACATTTTATATCAATAAGTAAACCGTTTACTATAGTGACATGTGTATACATTTTATATCAATAAGTAAACCGTTTACTATAGTGACATGTGTATTCATTTTATATCAATAAGTAAACCGTTTACTATAGTGACATGTGTATACATTTTATATCAATAAGTAAACCGTTTACTATAGTGACATGTGTATACATTTTATATCAATAAGTAAACCGTTTACTATAGTGACATGTGTACATTTTATATCAATAAGTAAACCGTCTATAGTACACACGTCGCCCCATGTGTCTATACTTTTGTGTGATAACTAATTGAATCTGACCAAAACTTTACCAATTAATATACTTAGATATAGGCATAAGTCTCCTTTTATGAGCCTTAAACGAAATACTGATGGTTCAATTCAACTTGACAAGCTCTTATAAAAAGTGTGGTTATTGGTCTACATCTGTGCATGATAAGCCTGTCATCGCAACACAACTTATTTACGTGGTGTTAAACTCAAGTAACCAAACAAACAAAATCCAGACCTGAATACGAAATCAGTTTGGACCGAAATTTCGAACCTTGAAACTCTTACCGTTGTATTATTACTGTCCGTAATGCCCTTGCCCCGGGGAAAATTCACTGTAAAAAGAAGAACCGACTGTTTTCTTTGTGTGTGTTCTTTACAAATATTGTCGTGGGTATTTGGGTATAATCCCTTTTCACAAATACGGCCGACATATGCCTGTATTTGCAGTCATAGGCTTGTATTGCCAATCGCTGCAAACGTTCGTTTTCAATGAGAATATGAATTGCCGTATAAAATATGCTGTGACAAAAGGAGCTCTTGCTTTAGAGTAAAATACTTCTTTTAGTGAATGTTGTTTATAGCTTAAATTTCGTTGTCAATGCCTTTCTTCACTTTATACACGGTACATTTATCGGTTATTGTGTCAGGTTATCCTGACCTGAAATAATTTATGTTGAAAAATAAAATATATGGCTAGTTAAAAGGGCTAAAAGGTTTATACAGTTTGGAAGGGCTAAAGAAAGTGTGCGATACTTTACTACCAACTAGACAAGGGTTATACTTTACTGAAGTAGTTTCCATCACGTTTATTTTCTCTGTTGTTGTCACGACCCCCGATACAATAGCTCTCTGTTTTTGTTTATACATGGACACAATACATCCGGAGATGGTCATTTAAGATATCTGGCCGCCCGTGGTCAAGATGGCTTAACGATGTACATTACACAAACACGAACCATCACAGGGTCGTGGTACATTGGATGTAATTTATTTCAAATGAATACGCAATTTTATTTGATTTTCTGGTCTTTTTTTTATTCTAGTATGACGTTCATTGAAAGCGTTTTCAAGATACCATTCCTACATGATAACTCACGTTGGCACGTTTGGTGTTAACTGTATCAAGAAACCGTTATGCCAGAGGGATAAATTGCATCTTATGTGCAACTTATTATTTTCTGACAATAGTTACTATGCAATAATATAAAGAAAGAAATATCATATTGCTATTTGCTGCTTGATGTTGCTTTAGATGTGAACATGTCACAAAATACCAGAATTGGGTATTAGTTAAAGAATACCCTCTTTAACATATGTTGTCAGTCATTTCGGAGTCCTGGCCTAGTACTACAGGAAAGCCGTTACATAGCTGAAAAACTGTTGACACGGCGTTAAACACCATAGAGTACAGTTAACATATGATATATTCTTCTACACGATCTGCATAAGTAGAAAAGAAAACATCGAGACGATGCGTTCTCAAACCAATAGCAAATCCAATCTCAGACAACGAATAAACACTATCTTAAACAATATCCTGGATGAATCGGAAAGAGGTTGTTGGAATTGTTGGAATTGATCTTGAACCATTTTGAAATTACGTTTTACCTTTTGATTGCCCTTATATTACATCACTAGTCTATAGGTATAGATACAGGTTTCATACGACACAAGAAGAACTTGTTTGAAGTACTAGTGATCTACACTTCTTTTTTTTATGAACATATGTCAATCACTATTTTCATAAGATATGTAGCAATCACATCCACTCAGTGTATTGTAAAGCGTAATTAGTTTGAGACATGGATAAGTATGATAAATAAAACTAAACCATGAGTATGTACGACAACATGTGGACTATGCAATTTCGTACAGGGAAATGTTTCAAATATTTCGAAATTGAATGTAGTTATGGGTAAATACTCATATATCAGTCTTTCACCAAAGATATTTCACCAGTTCTGGTATGGACGATGTAAAACCAAATCACGAATCTATAAAGTATATTATTCCTTTGGTCATGCAAAAGTTTGAGAAAAGGTAGAGCTGTTGGTTGTTAGGCAGTGAATCTATATACATGTATGACAATAAGTAAAAGATGACAAAGTATAGAAAGACACCATTCAGTATAAGTGACAGAATGAAATAGCAATATCTTGACTATGGTTCAGTTTGACCTCTGTAACAGGCGCAGTGGAGTATATTGTTTTTTGTTGCCCATTGTGATGATACGTCATAATGAAATAGTAATTTGCATCCAGCTGCTGTGTGGTACAACACATGTCAGAGGAATGTACTAAACAAAAGCGGCCTAAATATTTATAGCAACTTTGATGTATTTGATGTACACATGAAACAGAGTTCATACCAGCAAAAAAACAACAATAATGAGTCGCAAGTCCAAACATTGAATGGAATTATTCTCTTGTGAAGTATAAGAATGTTAAAATAGTTTAACAAGAAAAATGTATAAAAACACACGTAAAGGGTTAGGCTTGGGCGTATATCGTATTTCACAGTAGTTAGTTATGCGAATTATGTGTCATAAATAAAATACTAAAAACATTCGCTAAACTATATACTTCTATACACAGTTTGCTCCCCCCTCGCGATTTGACCTACTTGAAGCCACTAAATGATGCTAACATTCATCCGCATGTATCAAGTCTTGTGAACACTTTGATATTATCAAACCTGCATGCTATTATTAAGTTTTTTTCTTCTTTTTATCTTATTATGCACGATGGTCATTAAGCCTTTTGAAATGGATGAACTTTATATGGTTTTGGAAATTTTATGTAAGGTTTACAGTAGAAACATTAATCTAATACTTGAATATCAAAATAGAATTTCAGCCATGACATGGTTAGTCCTTCCCAACGTCCTCTAAAATAGAATGTATAAAAATGGTCCGCATATAATCTCTTACTCAAAACTATATATTTAATGTAAAGAACGTACAGCACATGCCTTCAAAACTACTTTGACAAGCAATTACTCCTTTTGTCACAATGCTTTCGATCAAATACAAAAAAGAACATTGACTCGCATTTATGATTTAAACTCATTCGAAGTTTTCAATTACCGTCTGGTGTTAGTTTCAATTTGATAATGTCATAAATATACCATGGGGCAATGCACAAAGTGTCACTATGGCAACTTTAAATTATGTCTTGCGAGACGAGTTTTTGAACTGTTTTTAAAGTAATAGGCATCTCATGGTTGTTTATGTTTAATTCTGTTAATTTCGTTTCACCTTTTACCGAAACGCATAAAATGATGAAAACTAAAAAGACTCATTACTGCTAGTAATGCTAGTTAACTAATCTGGCTTCGTCGGTGCATTGCTCCAACGGGTTTCTTAGGTAATGTCTGAATCCAGTTTTCAGTTTTAAATGACTTAAAATGTTTATGGAAAACCGATTAAATGTCAGGAGCATATATGTATGCAATGACAACGCAATAAAACTGAAATAAGAACGCTACAAATAGGTTGACCTTTAAAACTGAAAACACCATCGAAAGATCTTTCAATGCGTTTTAAAAAAAAAAATTCTTGCATTTTATTTTCTTCCATTTCTATTTTAATTGCACGTGTGAGACCCAAAGAGCCTCTATAAACTAGTAACGAGGAATAAGACATTATTGTTTAAATTTCGGGGTACATTTTCCATTCTTTTCTCTCAACTACGTCTTTCTGAGTAATTCAAAAAAAAAAAATGTATATATATATATGTTTATATATATATATATATATATATGTATATATATACTTAAATGGCTAAGAGATAAATGTAGCCTTTTCAGAGACACACTATGGTCGTATCAGCTACAATTATACGAACGGACATTAAGACTGATCATTTTAAACATTTAGTGCTATAAAAATGAAATTCTTGAAAACGATGCTGATATTCCAATATCCATGTTGTTTAATATCTATGGTAAACGTTTCACCTTTCTAAATCCTTTATGCGAGTATGATTATATATACTGTAAGTAAGATTTTACTAGAGATGTTTCATATTTCAAAACCGGTTAGGTCACGTTTAATGGCAATTTTATGGAAAGAGGTGACTTTCATCGTATACATTACGATTTATTAGGGCTGGTTTATTGAAAAGCGAAATCTGTCGGGTAGATTTTCACTACATTAACCATTGATAATATGTAGAATATAACAAGCATAACAAGATGGGGATAGCAAAATGGTTTAAACAAACACATGGTCTACTGGTCCTTCGAGTTGGAGCAAACCGCTGGAACCTACTGGTTTTGTTTAAACTTCATCAATTGTTGACGTTGAAATATCTTCTGCCAAATAATGTATAAACCGTTGTGACAAAAGGATGAATTGCTCATATTGAGCAATTTATTCTTTTGTCACGATGGTTTCTGTCCATTACCATATCAAGTGTTTTTGTTGTTTGCTGCTTTCAATTTGAAGCAGTTGCAAGTTTCTATGTTTAGATATGAATGTTTTGAAAATAAAGAAAATGTCAAAAGATGCCTATTCGGTCAGCAAATACATCAAATGGATGAAAATGGATTTTGATATATTTTAAAAATATATTTAAAACATAGGTGGTTATCTTATTTGTCTGATCTTAGACAGTGCACTTTATCATCTTTCGTTGTAAATCAAAAAGTGATATATCCATCATTTAAATGATGTTTATGTTTGAATTTACTTACCTCATACAAATACAGGTGCAATATGCATCCGTCATGCATGTCATTATAACTGTCATCTGCAGTAATAAACACGAGGTTTTGCTCGTTAGTTTCAATTCAAATGCATGTCAAAATAAAATGTTATTACATAATTATACTCAAAATTATAATGTAAAAAGGAGCCTTTGCGACCACCAGACATCCGTTTCTCATAGGGCTACAGTGTGTCTCAACTGGTCGTGTCTGTTCCTTTACCGTTCGTGCAAGACAGATAGGTACTAGTGAAGTCTCATGCTTGTTTCCCATTGGTCAGTTTAAATAGACTGGTTGTTAACTATGCGGTAATGTTTGGTTGCTGCGTCAAATCATGTTTGATATCAAGAGAAATCGTTCCCTTTTCAGGCCAAACGTTTATTGATTGTCCTTGTCAAACAGCGGGTTCTTCGAGGAACAAATGCAACGGCAATCGCAGTGTTTATGTCACCTTCTGCAGGTTGTAGGCGTTGAGAATCATAGACTTTTACGACGTGCAATACTTATATTGAATGCCGTAGACCGCCATAAAAATGACAGCATTTTAAAAATCTTAGACAGACGCTTCCTGAAATAATTTTTTTTTGTTGTCTAGTAGTTAGAGAATAGACCTAAACACTGAAAAGCCCTTCTCCGCCTGTGTTAAAATCCTCGGTACTCTATTTTCAAATGCTAGAATGCTCATCATTTCTTAACTAATATCGTTTCAGGAAATATAGACTTAAACAGACAGAAAATATACAGAGAAATTTCACCGAGCCATCAGTACCAGGTGAAGCCAAGGGTTATACCAACTCAATACAACACACCTCGACACAACCCAACCCAGAGACAGAAATCTATAGGGTGGATGATAGGATTGATGAACTTGTGTTGAAAATAGTTTGAAAAACTTACATTGACGTTACGATATGAATGTTGAACTAGGATAGTTGGTAGAGTGAACTATAAACTACTATATTTGAAGGTTTCAAGACCAGGTGTTCATGTGCTGATACTAGTTTAAGTAGCATTGATTCCATTGGCAACAACCCATTGCCAGACACAGTCGAATATAAGGTTATATATAGTTACGTTGGATCGTTTATTCATAGAGAAGTCAGTTAAACAACAATAAACACAGCCTCACAAGATGGTCGTGGTACAGAATAACGTGGTCTACACACAGGCCCCAACGAGCCCAGTACATGTGTCGAACGGAAACGGTCCACAACTCCAGAAATTTGCAGGTAATGCTAGGGCTTTCCTTCCTATATACCCAATTAGATCATCCAGCCATTTTCTTAAATCGAACTTGGTTTATCGTGTCCCATATCCCCAACGTTAACTACTCGCCCACTGCTGGTCCAATAGTTGCCCTGCATGTTTCCCTGTACGGAAACTTGTTACTGGTCCAAAGTAAAACCCACTACTTACGATTAATACTGATAAGTGGAGGAAACCTTTCTGACAAAAGAGGAAATTACTGGTAACTAGCTATTCTAGTTCTTTCCAATGAGTCTATAGATGCGTCAAAGATCATCAGCAAGCATTCCTTTAATGATGAAAACTGCCATAGATCTACTTAATAATTGCCACTAGAAGAGGGTTTTTTCTGTGACCAACTAGTGTAATATATATGCAATAATTGGTAAGTTATCTGCAGGTCAAACAAATAATTTCCAAACTTTAAAAGAAATCTAATCAAGTCAGTCATTCAGACGATGGTGCAACACCCTTTCATTGTCATTGGATCCCCGAAATCCCATTGCAAATTAAATATGAAACAACATGTACACGTACAATTTGTAATCAAACTGTTTCTAGAAACTATAATATTTGTCAAAATACATCTGTAATTCATTAAAAAAATGAATTTTCTAACCATATGTACTGCAGAAAATAATTTGAAGTGCTTATCAACGAAAATCCGGTACATGTATATGAGAACAAACCCGAAAACACTATATGAATACTAGGTGAAATTAAACTTATAGAAAGGAACTGCTTCTTATTTAAACGTTACGTTTCATCATATTTAGTGTCTAGCAATTGAATTCACGTTTCAATTCATTTCTTTTCGTATAGACTGGCAGACGAAGACAGGACCACCTAACACTATGTACGTAAAGAACGGAACTACTATAAATAGAAACCAGGTGATTGACATGCGACCAAGGACCCGGTCTATTTCACCCAGCCGATACAGACAGAGGGGATTCGAACGTGGCCGAACCTCGCAGCGAATTGTGGTGCCACAACCCACGGTCCGTGTACCCAACTCTAACGCCTCTATCAGGGTGAACACCATCAACAGGGCTAGGGTAAGGGTTACATGTAGTCTTCTTCTTCTTTTAACATCGCCTTTATAACAAACAGTCCAAAAAGAATTGCGCTGGCTATTGAAACAAAATCGAACGGACCACTGTCCCAAATCGTTAATCTAATGGTTCCGAGAGACTGCAATTGCATTGCTGTCCATAAAAACGATACGTAAACCAAAGGACCTAAAAGGATCCTTTCAAAGTTGCTTTGTCATTATCTCCATGAATAGCCGTTGATTTCAAACGTAATGTGGGAAAAGGTTAAATTGAATCTTTTTTATAGTATAAAACTTATTCAAACTTATTTCCCCCTGTTCCGTATAGTTGTATTTTGGTTTTAAACTTGGATACTTGTGTTATTGTATCTAACACCAACCGATCTAATATAGATACGATCGCGATCAGCGCCCCCTCCCGGACGTCAGACGATCACATACACCACGAGGGTTCCCCAGACCACAACAGGGTACACACAGTCCCATTTTCTGGCCATTAAACAGCCCTTCTCCAAGAAATTCCTCCTGCCGCCCGTCAGGGTGTCCCAGAAATTCGTACCGGTCGGCTCACAGCGAGTTATCGTTACTAAGCGACCGACGGTGATTCCCCGCCCCCAGCCTCAACCTCAACAACAGACAGTGATCCCTGGGAAGGTGTATCACGTGCAATATATCCCGGATAGAAGCAATACCATCACCAGGGGAGTTAATGCACTCAATCTAGGTAAGATAAAACCCGGGACGAGTAGCCTCCCTTATATTATCAAACTGTATTCTGTCGCTTTCATAATAATCTTATTTTTTCATTTAGGAAAATAACCCCTTCTCTCTTTATCTTTGACAAATCGGTCTTTTGGCGTAGAATTTGATTTAATAAACATTTCCCGCATCCTAATATGCCCAATGGCCCATCTGTTCTTATTCTTTACAGAACATAATAAAACGGAAGTTTCTGTACTGTTCTAATTCTTTATGCTTACGATATACATGTTTTCCGTGTAACATTATTGATCAGAAAATCAAGAAACACGTGCCATTTGAGATTTATCAAGTGTGGGTTTAGATCATGTGGATAGACGTTTATTGATTCCATAGATTGATTCAGAAAAAAGATGCGCTACTTTTAATTCTCAATCGTTCTTGGATCTTTGTCCACTCCTAAAAGGTATATATGTGACGTGTCCAGATTGAAAGCAAAAGTAGATGGAAATATACATTGATTAATGCATCATATTGAGAAGATATTTTGAATAAAGGGCCACTTGCTCAATGTATCCATTTTGTTGTCAAATTGATATCTAAAGTGTTCTGTAATGAACGCATTATTGTGAGGCACTTCGGGTTTAAATACATATTCAGCAGCCGATACATTACTTGCATCATGGAAATTATTGATCTTGCTTTCTTTCTGTTTTTGTTTTTATCTTCTTATCTCCTTTAACTTTCATCGTGCAAATTATTGATCTTGCATTATATCTGTTTTTTCTTATCTTCTTACTTTTTTCTAACTTTCCTTTAGTTTCATATGAAATAGAGATAATATGTTCTATTTAAGTCTTGCTTTTTGAATAGGACTGTTATTAAAAGTCGTCGATAATATTATTCATTTTGTTACTCAGCGTAAATTTCAGTTATTCATCTGTAACTTCGATGACTTTTTATAGGACAGGAATGTCCCTTTTAAATCAGTTAACCAGCGATTTACCTCAGGGAATACCTTTAAACGTCTATTTTGAAATTGGCAGCGAATTGTCTTTTGATAAAAAATACAAGTGATTCAACCCATCCCCAAAAATTGAGATTGTCAAAATTGACAGCAAGAGCAGGTGATAGATGTAACAGACGTACCATATTTGGCAGAAATTATTGCGGTAAAAGAATAAACTGCTCATTATGAGCAAATTATCCTATTTGTCACACAGGTTTCTAGTGTTTCCTGCAAACGATCCGATATAATGAGGTTTTATTGATTCCTTAATCGTTCCATTAATGTTTTTTCCTTAATGGTTCCATTAATGTTTTTTTTCAAACTTGATTATTATAAGTGATATCATCTCTCTAAACTACATCAGCAAACAAAACTTAATCCGAGTGAGCTATAAAAAAGTTGGTAATGTGATATCAAACTTGTTTTGGGGTACACAAAAAGCAATATATACCACTGAGACAAAGAAGAAATTACTATCAACAGACAATATTTTCCTTCGTAACAATGAAATATACATAAAACATAACGGTTGCTTACTTTATGGCCTGTAACAACCGGATTTGCAATAAAAAACAGTTTGGCAATAATAATTGCCAAACTGGTTTTTATTGCAATTCCGGTTTGCATGTTCAACCAGTTTTGCAATAACCGGAATTGCACAAAAATGTTAACGTTAAACCTAATGCTCATGCATCATTCAATTATCATCTAGAGATGATGTGTTGTTGTTTCTGGGTCATCCGGACTTAATTCGATGCATCCGTCGACAACAGGATAGTATCAAAGTTTGCTTCAATTTGATCGGATTTCCAATAAAAATAATCAAGATTATTGCTAAACTGGGCATTATTGCAATTGCAATAAATGAGCATTTAGTCAACCCTTAAAATCTTATTGCATTTTCGGTTATTGCAAAACTGATAGGACATTCCAACCGGAATTGCAATCAAACCCAGTTTAGCATTAATCTTGATTATTTTATTGGAAATCCCATCCAATTGAACCAAACTTTGATATTATCCTGTTGTCGACGGATGAATCGAACTCTGTCCGAGTGACCCATAAACAACAACACATCATCTCTAAATCATACTGAAGTGATACATGAGCATTAAGCCAAACTTTAAAATTTAATTGCAATTCCGGTTATTGCTAAACTGGTTGAACATGCCAACCAGAATTGCAATAAAAACCACTTTGGCAGTTACTATTGCCAAACTGGTTTTTATTGCAATTCCGGTTGTTACAATGGCATTTATCTGCTAATTACTTGAACTGACCAGTCCAAAGGCGCAGGCACATTAAGCCTAATAGCTTTTCTTCTTTTTGAAATCCTTTTTATATATTCTTTACTTTTATAAAGTATCTTCTTTTATAGCTTCATAAACATGATATGCATACTTCTATAAATAACAAATATCTAGTTTTTTTATTTATCTTTGAATAACATACACATTAACGCATGTAAATAAAGGACATTGTATACGATATCGACGTAATCTATGACAAATATCGTACTGAGTCGCTGAAATTAATTATCGATAGATATCGTATTTAATGTAGCCAATGGATTCCGTTTATTTAGAGCGATCAGTGAATGCAGCAACTGTAAGAAATAGCGGTCAAGCCTATCAGACAGGTGGCCAACAGGTCATTAACAGACAGTACAGCAATGGAAGCAGCCAGGCTAACATGACCGGCGGCCAACAACAATACGTTACAAGACATTACAACAGCAATAACGGAGGGGTTCAAGTATACCGAACTGGCGGCCAACAACAGTTTGTTACCCGAGACCACAACAGCAATAATGGAGGTGTACAGGTATACCAAACCGGTGGGCAACAACAGTACGTCACCCGAGACCCCAACAGCAATAATGGAGGTGTACAGGTATACCACACTGGTGGGCAACAACAGTACGTCACCCGACTAAACAGCAACAGTAGCGGACAAGGTGTACAGGGCCGTACAGTGTACACTAACCGACTGAGTTATAACAGTGATGTGTTTGATACACAGGGTACGTATGTTCGTCAGGATGGTAATAACGGGGGTTACTATGTTTCCGGCCAGAACGAGTACAGTCCCTACGTCTATAACAGCCAACCTGCATATCGCGGCCACCAAAACGAGGCCTCTCTCTCCGATTATACTCCGAAAATCATGAAAACCAGTTTCTACCAGAAACGCCAGCATGGCTGGACATTCGCGGATAATGGTATGATGCGCACGCGTACACCCTCGTGTAAACAATGTTGGCTCCTCCCACAAGGGGCGCGCGTAGAGCTTTCCGGTATCACGTGATTTAACAACGGCCATAGTGACGAATTACAGGGTTGTAACGGGCTTTTGGGCTTTATATGAACATTTGATAACTAAAGCAGAAATGCCTAAATAAAGAAACAATTTATTAAGCATTTTGATTCAATGATGGGTTTATTATTGTTCAAAAGTTTGTACATGTATAAAAAATTACTCTTTTAAGAATTTCAAATCGATGCTCTCCGCAGTTATGTTGAGTAACTGGAACACAATCTTGCCTAGGAAATCCCACGGTGAAATCATATACATGCACTGTATAGGAAATCATTTCATCTATATAATAAAAACGTTTACAGCATATTTAAAGTATAAGATCAGGAAGGTAGAATTACAATGAATTTGACACAAACATTAAACAGGAGTTCTTTGAAAGATGTGTGTTATGTATTAAGATAGCATTAGAGAAAATAACTTTTCAACGACTATTTAAGATTGATCCCATAAACATTATTGACTACTGTAATTTCTGTGGTTCAATTTTACCTTACTAGGATTTAAATGATTTATTTTCGCTTTAGCCTTTATGTGTATACTCTAAAGGTTTCGGGGTATGTCTTGCAATAGCAACGATGACCTACCTTTACTTTCACCCCTTTAACGTGAACAGAAAGCTCTACCGCGTTACTCTGTTTCTCCTTGCACTGTGTTATACCATTTCGTGGTTACGATTGCACACTTATATGTTGTAGTGTGATGGATGTATCGTTCTTCATCTTTACGTTTATATAGATCTCCATCATTAGAACCGAGAGATAATTCTTCATGGGACGATAAGTTTATATTCAATTTTGACTTATTATGTATGTTATCATGTAACGATATATCATCTTTAAAAATGTAGCGTCCTTTAATATCTTGTATATAGCATGTTGTCTCTTCCCTTATTTTACCTTGCGCGTCTAGTATCACGTGCGTATCAGCTTTTATTAGTACGGAATTTCCTTGCTTTTTGCATTTCAAACCTTAATACAATTCGCAATGACAAGTGAAAGGTATACTCGTACCTGTGTTTATGCACGACCAAAGTTATCAGATATATTTGATATTCATAAATACGGAAACAGCGTCCTTTGATTTTTATGAAATTGTAGGTCTAAGAACATAAAATAGTTTGAGAAAAAATGACGAAAACGCACTTGAAATAGAATTCTTCTTGATTTATTAGCCTGGTCTGTTAATGGTAACTAAGTTCGATTTAACACGTATTTTATAGCGACATATACATACGGTAATTTAAAAACATACTGTACAAGGTTGTATTTTATCCACTTCTTGAATTCAAAATTTTAAATGTACACACTACATGCACCAGACGATTTAGGCATCAAAGTGATGACATGAGAACTTTAGCGTTAAGAGATATTAATCCTTTTGTCACACTAGTTTCAATTAATATTACAAACGAGTGTTTTATTCTCATTCGTTATAAATATCGCCTGCCGCCTGGTGTTGCTTTAAATTTGGATCAGCCAGGAAAATTCCTGTAAGAAAACTGGATAAAACGTTGTGCTCTGTGCTTCTATCGCTGTTGCTTGATTGGCTTTTATTTAAAGTACTTAGTGACACCGAGGCCGTAATCTGACCTCAAATACTTAGTTGCCTATTGCTTTAGAGCATTTTGCTTGCGTTTTCTTATCATCCTTCGCATGCGTCCCTTTCCGTTTTTATTTTAATTTTTTTCTTTCTTTTATATCTATAATATATATTCATTATTTTCGTAGTTGATACAACGTTGACCTCAATTTCTGTGCCAGATTTCAAATCTACTTTCATAATGATGACACATACAGTAATGTTCGAGCATGGATACCGCAAAGTATTGTACTTTCGTCTGCTTCTATACCACCTATGCAATTTTTTCAACATTGTTTCAATTAAATCACGGCGCTGAGAGCAAACTCCTGATAGCATTTTGCGTTATTCAATTCTTTCATATATCTCTCATGAAAATTTGTTCTGTTATGAAAGACGGTTAAACTATCGTAGTTTTTTTGTTGAATATGAATGTGTTTCTGATCGAACGACACTTGTTGTATTGATAAAGTCTTGAACGCATGAATTGTATCAAAGGCTATAAAAGACATCTGACTTTTAATGAAATATCTGAAATTGCACCAATCTCATCCATGCCAGTTTTAAATCTAATGATAAGGTCATAATTGACACTATGGTTCTTCTTTCAATAAAGAAAGGCACTATGATATTTTTTCATGTTAATCAAAAATACAAAACACAATTGCTGTTCAACTTTGTCAAGTATAGCCTACTTTCCCCCAACCGTATCTTGATTTTAATAGAACCTTTCAACTTGTTACTTATTATCGTTATAACGTCATAAACATTTTCTCCTTTTTTTTCATATTGCAGGTTACAGTCCAAGGTAAGGTGTTATGTTTATATTTCAAATTGGTTAAAAATCAAAACGTAAAGGTAGCATAAAAGTGGATACCAGAAATTGTTGTTCTAGCCAAAATAACCTTTCTTTGCGTCATAAGGAGCAATTCATCCTTATGTAAGTTGTTTTCGAATTCCTTGCACAATTGATGCGGAAAATAAAGTACTATGGAGTAAGGTATTGAAAAATACATTTCTATTTGAATCTAGCTATTAAGTGTTTGCGATGAAATTATTATTTTCATTAACTGGTGATTTAGATCACATTTCATCTAAAGTTATATACGAGTTTACAATCAAAGTTTTCTTTAGCGAACACTTTTTAACATTGTTTGAAAAGTTTATTATGTACAGGCTTTCTAAGAAAGCTTTCTCAATGACTGGCGTACTTAACTAATATATTGGCTGTCTTATATACACCGCAATTTAGTATCCTTTTACTGTGGTCGTCTGAAATAGGATTGGCTGTATCACACCCTAGTCATAAAAGACCACATTATGATAGGTCTTTTGAATATCTATTTTGATCTATGATTCATCAAACACAGAAAATCTTATAAAATTATTAACCGCCAATACTATTCTAACAAATTCGTCAGAAATAGATCGTTGACGAATCGATGTTGAGGGCAATATTTATAATCAATTGTTCTAATAATCTTATTTACAATGTTATCTTCTCAGAATCGCAATGAATGGCCATATAATGGTTTTATATCATTTTGAAATAAAATTGTAACGTTTTCTTTGTTGTTTTTCAGACCAACATCACAAGTGATCGAAGTGAGTAGTATTTACACCTCAACAACGAAATCGTCGTTGTTTCGCTTATAATTGTGGATGAAGTTTCTTTTCAATTTCATTTTCCCACCAGACTTCATGATACATATATTTTTACAAAAAAGAAAATGAATGGTATTATTCATTTCAATGTAAAAAAAGACATCTTAGAAAAATGATACTGCAAATGAAAATTGAAATGAATCATAAATATGGCATAATTATGTCCATTACCGCTTTCACACTCTGCGCACGCTTCTTCATAACGAATTGCGCCTTTATTCCAAATAGATTCCAAATTTAGAAATCATTTCCTTTCTATAGTTTGGAAAAGTGTGACTGGTCAAAATTGAAAGAAACAGGCATACGACGAAATCTACATCAACAAATATCGTTGTCTTTATAAAGCAAATGGACTCAACAATGACCGAAGGATATATTGCCTAGGGACCATCAATCCTTTTGTCACAGTGGTTTCTAAAGTCATGTGAAGCATATGCGTTAGTTAGTTTATATTGAATGATGTTAACCCATAGATTGCTAGGTAATTTTCTAAAAATGATTTTGTACCGTCTGCTTTCCAAAACCTTAAATATCTACTAAATTTTGATGAGGAAAGATCCCCAGAGTAGCAAACAGGTTAGATTACAGGCCAGCCGCCAATTCACTTGGCGGCTGGCCTGGATCTAGCCTGTTTGCATTAGCATGAAGTCGGTTCCAGCACTGTAAGGATTAACTCTGGTCGGATTAAAATTTTATTCTTTGTATTATAGCACCAGCAGACGGGAACCACGAAAACCAATGGCGAAGGAAACTACGTCTACAGTCAGCTGATCAGAACCTCCGAGAAAACGGAGGGAACCAAACACGTGACCGGAAATGGAAACGCGGCGGACGAATACACGATCGTTGATTACGTCGAGCCGGAAACGTCTTCCTCCACCAAGAAAGTAGCACCAATGTCGACATCCACCCCGAGGTTCGCCGATCGTGACACTTCCGCTCTGGACGACCTGGATAACGTTCTTGGTAAATCCGAATCATCATCGTCTTCGTCATCAGACGAAAATTGAGAATATATTTACATGTACCAGCCTCGCTTTGGGTTGAAACCACGGAATACTCGAAAACACATTTCATTAAACTAAAATGTATATATGTGTTAAAGCAATGTAAAATAGATAAATCTTAAGATTTATTTTTCAAAACCAGTTCTGGGCATTACAGACACTCTTAACAGTTATTCTTGAGCGTCGTAATGGGCGTACTCGCAGATGAAGTATCCAACAAGACCGAAAAGTCTAAAAGGAAGATATGCTCAGGAGCCTGTCTCACAAAGATTCCTAATTCTCAGTTTTTTAATTTCTTCTTACACTTTAATCTCAATGGTTCCTTTAATTTTGTGGGGAAACACTAGGCATGCTTTTAAAATCACGACAAAGATTTCACAGGTAGGACTTATGTTCCGTTCGTATCTAAGTTAACGCATGTCTGAGGAACTCTTTCTCTTGATATTTACGTTTCGAGGAAATTTATCGTACGAACATTTGTGAGACATGTACCTGATCACATGATGATGAACATGATAATTGTTTTCGTATTTGATACCTCGTCGTGAATGAACAATTATATGTTGAAAAGTAAAAACATCAACGACGTTTTCTTTGTGACGTCATTTCCAAACGACGCGATGATGCAGACTACTCCATTTACATGTACAACTTCCTTAAACTTTGAATTCATTCAGTCGAAAGTTCTTTCACTATTTAAGTTGCACTGTTAAATCAGAATGCATAATCTTTATATTTCTCGGAAACTTAACGAATCGATTTGAATGAGATATGAGATCCGTTGTTCGCAATGAAAGCACTGACGAACTCCTGCATGTTTATAGAATTGTTTACAAAAATATATTTTTATACATGATACGAGACATGTACAGTGAAGTGCGTTTATATCTGCTTTTTGTGTATTTTATATTTACATCCATTTATGTTATCATAAAACAATAATATGTGTAATTAATAGTAAATAATAAACCCTTGATATAAACTTAAAAAAGGTCTCGTTTTTGCCTACAATATCCACAGAAGCCCTGTGATGAGTAACTGCATGCCTTGTGTCAGTATGAGAAACAATGATGCATTTATGAACATCCAATGATGGTGACTTTACATATACATGTAAAGGGTTGATCCTCAGTTGTCAATATAGTACAAAATTTACATGTGTTCTACAAGGCCATTTAATATTAGATTCGACCTAGACAAAATTGCAAGGAAAATCTGAACGTATGAACGAAACTAGACACTTCATGATAGCTCAATGCAAAAAGTTGCATGTTGAGATGGGTGAGGAAACTTCAATTAAACCGATTTGAACCCACTCTTTTTTTAGCAAGTTCAGCTGGCCAGTTTAGTACACCATAGTAGTTTGACGTAAAATCGATCAATCATCACTACGACGCCATTTTGACTCAAAAGTGGCTACAACAAGGTACCTTACATGATCAAATTTTGCAAATGTTTGTTCATTTATCAAATAGATGCTAACATTAAATAGTTATTCTAGAAATACGAGCATTGTAACAATACTTATGAGGAAAAGAGTGATAAAAGCAGCAATAATTTAATGAAATAATGCGATGCATTGTCCGATTTAATAAAAGTACGGAAGAACGTGTCCCTCATAAATTCACTTGTTTTCAATCAAAATTCGGCATTGATGTACAGGAAACATTTTATGATTGCTGAAATAAAACAAGTTCTGAACACTTTTACGGTAATTACATACGCTGATATTTACTTAGGATAGAGACTTAAGATTTGCTTTGTCTTATAAATAGTAAATTACTCAGATTTACGTTAATTTGTGTGTAGTCCCACCTCCGCTTTTCATAACAATGATTTCTTTTACATATTTCAATTTCCCAAGCACAGATGAATAAACAAATTCTTCTTTTAGACTAACAAACAAATCACAATGAATCATAAAATAATCGATTTCTATTTATTTTGATTTTTGAAAACCTTGTTAAAAACAGGTGTTATAAAGGAGTTTTCATGTAGTATGGAGTCGATACGTGTTTTCATAAAAATACGTTTTAACTAATTGGAATCAGATGACTCTTGTATCAAAATGAGGATTGCTCTTCATAAGCAACGTTTCGAATTCTTTTTTATACCACAAATAGGATATTGATTTCAGTTTTGAGAAGTGAATTTTTGTACGACAATTGCATTTTCGTTTCAAACAACATAGATATTGGATCTGTACCGCGAATATCAGTTATAGCAATGTCCCTAATTTATAGAATCCAGGGTAACAAGGCATAATAAACATACTAAGGTAAGCATTTAACATGGATTTTGACAAGAATATATTTTTTTATATATTTGAATCTCCCATAAGTGATGGGTGACATATAGGTCCATATTGCCGTGTATTGGGATTCGTCGATTCATAGTTCACTGGTTATTTAATGTATAAGCACACGCCCCTTCAATAGAATAACTTATCATTTACAAACGTATGTAGAAACATCAGATACTCCCAAATGAAAGAATATTCGGTCTATCAAATGTTATCAGATAAGAGAAATAAAAGAAATCTCACGAGTACTGTATCATAAAATCAAACGATTACTCCGTTTTCAGTGGGTTATCAATTCCATTGTAATAATGATAAGAAATAATGATGTTAGTATATAAAATACGCATTGTAACCCTTTACCAAATGCCAAATTTTCGACTGTCCCGAATTGAAAGAGTTTATAGATGAGATTTAACAATGTGATAAAATTACAAAAAAAAAACAATCTTCTGATAGGGCGGAGCATACTGTGGGAAAAAAGGAATTTTCCGTATATAGCAATTTCTCCTTTCCCACAATGTTTTCCAAAGTCGTCTGCAACACACTGGTCGAATGGCGTTATTGTTTGGTATTGGGTTAACAGGGCTTCTTTTGAAGACAGCTCTTCTAATGTATTGTAATAAAAAAAAGGTCATATTCAATTCATTGAAATGAAACGTTATTCTTGGTACTTAAAATGACAACACTACGATATTTTGAGACTATATGGATCTTCTAACAACCGCCTTGCATCGTATGATTATGAAGGTTCCAAATTCAAAAAGGAACATTGGGATAAACGAGGAAGTGTTTCTTGTTACAAAATAACCTTTTATTCCAATACTTGCTAAAGCACACACTAGTGAGAAATGTAAATTGATCTTTGCGACAATACGCGTTAATACTCACTGTTGGGTTACAAGGAATGTGAAAATAACAAAACGCATGGGTTGGCAAGAAAAGACTAAAATATTTATTCAAACAAGTTCTATGACTGTAACCAATTAAGTTCATCCCACAAGAAATTAATTCCAATACCAGTGAATAGTTGATGCCACTATTTAATGTTACATAATACCATGATTATAAACAAACATATAACCTGCATCGGTCGGATAGTACAACAATCTATATCACAATTTATTATAAGCCATGCAAGTATGTAATTGAATGTTCAATTATCTCAATGACTTACACGTCAAACATAAAGTCGACGAGTTCAAGCAATATGCGGACCGAATGCATATAATTCATACAAAATACGATCTATGGTCTTTATTTGCATTTTCTGTTATCTCCTCTTTATGTGCTACCATGTATATCCACATTGTTGGCTTTAAAATATTAAGTTTTACCCATGCGGGGAGGGAAAAATTACGTGGCCATTGTTTACGATCTCATGTCCGAAAAAGACGGCCACGCCTATAACGGATCAGGTATTCTTGTCACCTACTTTTGCCAATGATAACCACATTGTGTACCCCACTTGACCATCAATTGTCCAGTTTTGGTGGTATATGAAATAACCCATGCTTTATGACGGTATAACGTCTAACACTCGGCAGAGAAATCGCAGTCGAAGACCGTCAGTTTTTTAAATGCGCGCCCGTTTGCTGCGATTTCTTTGCCGAGTGATAGACATCACGCCGTTGTAAAGCATGGTTATCATATACCATCAAAACCTGAGAATTGATGGTCAATTCATTTTTGGTTACACAATATGGCTATCATTGGCAAAAATCATCTTGTTCGGACATAAGTCGTAAACATTTTCCACGTGATTCCCCGCCTGTTACCAATATCTTCAAATTGTTTTTATGATAAAGAATTCATTTCGGTAGAATATTTAAGCTTATTGGTGCAAGCATTAAAACAGATTTTTTTTCACAAGACTCCAACAATAGAAGAGTAAAGTCATGTATAACTTTGTTAAGAAAAGAAGGAAAATCCACGGAAACAAATAAGTAAGTACATGAAAGTAAACTAAAATAAATAAGTGTATTCTTTAAAATGCATGAAAAGTCAATATCCAATAAAAGCACTTTGGCAAAGATTTGATAAGTTATCATTTGTAAATTTACCTATCGTCTAACACTAGCTGAGTTGTCAAAGACCACTTTACAATCGGCTAGAAACGTATTTATGTTTTAGATTCAAAAGACTATAACAAAGTGGTATGGGGAGGTTCAGTAAGTCTCTGTGAACTGGTTCCTCAGTATAACAGGGTCATGTCGATCACGAATTTTGCAGAGGTGTCCACAATGAATTCAGACACCTTTGTCAACTTCGTCAGCGATTTAATGTTCAAAAGTCACGGCAAAAAGTACACGGCTAATACCTTACAAATAATCATGAGATATTCAGTTATGCGCAAATTTCGAATCTTGGTTTCTGATTTCTTTAGATTGTTGAGCTGAATGTTCAACGATCATGATGAATAGTCATCAGCCAGGAAAGATGAGCCTATTGTTCATGCTACATAGTTAAAGAATATTTACTTGAATTGAAAACTTTAAGTTTGTGCTTCATTTGAAACATTTTCTAAAATCAATCTAGTAAGACAATAGGACATACGATATCACCCTGCCAGAAACCATGTTCAAAAGTAATATCAAAAATAAAACGATAAAAAAGAATAATTCCATCCTACCAACTAATGTATCGCTACGCCATCTAATTATATATTATTGTTATTACCTGATATCGGCTTTTGTCAATGACTTGTTCAATAAACCATTATGGATAGCTTCATCTGCAGCGATTTTATTGACAACATTTTTTTTTAAGTTAGTCATTTGTTCCAGAGTCAAGAAATGATTTACACATATGCCCTGGAATATTTTTTTTTTATCTTTTTCTTAGTCATTTTTGTCCTGTAATCCTTTCTCTTACCGGAAAGTATTCTCAGGCAATTAAATTGAAATAGGAGACATCATCGAGTGAATTAGTTGATTAATTTTCGATATTGACGAAGTTCAACATACCACCTATCGTAATGTGTTTAGCTGATACAAGGAACTATTATCGCACAAGACAAATAAAATTAAATGTATACATACATTTCACTGATATTTACAATAAAATATACTCTTTTGTTTGAATATATACAACTATCACATAATGCTTTGGATTTCTGGTTTTCGATTTATCCGGGTAATTATATGGTTATAGAAGTAAGTAAATCTGACTCTAAACAAATGGGGATATGTGAATGGTTAACGTTGACGTATTTCATTACAGCTCAAAAAAAGTTCTGTTGAGCTATAAAGATAAACAACATCCGGCAAGATGCGTATATACATAGTAGTCGATGTAATGAATCATGCTTTTGGGGGAAATGAGATTAAGATGTTAAGGTAATACAGGAAATTAAAGCTATCAACATTAAATGTGGTCATCTTATAGGATTTATCCATTCAAATAAAGATACATTTTTTCAAAGACTTGTGCAAAGGCAAGCAAAATATCAGGAATGTTATTTCACACTACATCTCTGTTGTTGTAGTATCTACCTAGACAGCTTATTAAAGAGTTTTCTAATTTTATGCTTAATTATTTTGAATGTTTGAATATTCATGTATTGTTCTTAAGACGACTAACCACATTGAGCTATATCATTATTTACCAAATATTTAGATTTTCCGAGAAGAAAAAATGAAATGACATGACCTATGCAAAATTGAGATAAGCTGATTTTATAGAGAAATTGCAGACACGTCTTTTGTAACGCACATACTTGAATTCAAATTATGCTAGCTAAATTGCAAAGAAAGGTTGAAATTGAAAAGCATTTGAGTGAAGCATAAAGAAAATGCATTGGTGTCGTTTAAAAGTGTTTGAAAAGGGTAAATCAAAGATAAACCAAATATAGAATAGCAACGACAATATACTTTGTAATTACGTTAGAACAGGTAGGATCATAATGTCAGTTATTTGATAGTTTGTTATAGTTTGAGGATAAGAGCAGGGGGCAGCAACAGCAAAGGCAAGAGGTGAAATCTTTGTACAATCAGCAGAACAAAATGGCAGAACAATAAAGGCGCATGAGATTACACATTTTGGGAAGGTTAAGCTTATTGGAATATTATAAAATAAGGATAGGACAAAGCGTGCTTACACATACTTATTTCGTCTGAATACTGGCGTACTTATTCGATATACACATTGCAATATTTACACTAAATAATTATTACTTATCATCAATCTAAAATAGCTTTTATATCAGGTATTCCATTTTTCTGCGGATTTGTTCTGCTGTTAAAATTTATGTTTGTTAAGAGATCATACGTTTCCTTTTGTGTCGTTAATTCATTCTGAAATGAGAAAAAACTGCAATGACATCTGAACAAAGTCATCATTTAAAATATTTCAAAGACAACTATATTCTTATCAAATGCCTAATCTGTTGTGATCTTTAAATTTTGATTAAACACTTTGTTCATGATATAGATCCATAATATCAATAACATTGATGAATGTCTATTACAAGTCTCTGATACGTTTTTTTTTCTCAAAATTCTCACGTTATAAACTTTACAGAAGATTGTAGATAAAATCGCATTCACAAATAAGTTTTGTTATTGATCATAGCAGAGAGCCAAAATGTTTAAAGCAAGTTACGAATAGATAAAAACGAACATCCCCTAAACATTTTAATATGTCTAAATCTATCTTACTTTTCTATTGTGACGTTAAAAGACGTACAATAAAATCGAATAACATTTGCCTATTTACAAATATCAGTATACATATATCACATGGTTGGCAACGGTATTGTCAACTCCTAACAAAGGCTTCTCCTAAATCGAAATATATTGACTAATTAAATACTTCTAGCCACTCCATCACTATTTAGAGAAAAATAGTGAATCTGTTTGTAATATTCAGCTCTCATCGTTCGACAAAGAGCTTTTCAAAGTTAAAATGACCGGCTTATATGAGTTGGACTGCTCATTACACGCTGCTTTCTACATACACTAACTCACAACATATGCAGTGGAATGTTCATTTATCATTTAAGGTATTCGGTTTTTTTTTTTTAGAAAATAACACGTTTTTTTTTTAAACAATACCCACACTGAATTATTTATGTGTTTAAATGGCTTTCTCGTTGAACCCACCCGTACATGCGCAAATTGTTCGTTGACACGACAGGATTTCAACATTTTTTGTCTTCTGTATCTGAGACCAATATGTGTAATGATTCCGCAGTATTTCGATTAATGAACGCACACATAGATTGCAGAGATTCCCATTACATTAACGGGCACCTTTGCAAAGTTCGTGAGTTGTTACATATCTGAGATAATGCCAAATCATTACACACAAACTACCCTCAGCGGTCAAGTAAGTTATACCACCATTTCAAATTAACACTGGTCGATTCAACCAAGAGCCAAGGTACATAAAGTTGAGAGTCTGATCTGTTTTCACAGTCTGTAAGCCCGAGATTAACCCGAGAACCCGGAATCATCGTTCTGTGGGTTATCGTTGGGTACCTTAATCCACAAAGCGGGATCTACCTTTTTATCGTAACTGCGCTGGGACCGCTTCACCTTGGACTTGTCCGTCGAGTCGAAGAACTCCGGGTCCTCGCCCATGTTGTACTCCCGTGTACCGTCAAATATCTCCGGCTCTTTGTTCTTGTTCCTCTTCCTCGACCTTTTCTTCCGTCGGCCTTCCATTGTCTCGGTGGCGGAGTCTCGCAGTGGTAACGGTGGGAGCTGGTTGGCACGGCCATCAGGGGTCGGGGGTAACGGATCCGTAGACATGCCCTGCGTGGTCTTGCCGTTCATGATAAGTTTCCCGTTGAAATCCCCGACCTTCGGGAGACCTCCGGACTTCTCCGAGTGCAACTCTTCCTCTTCGGTTTGGGGTTCGCTCTTCGTGTCAGGATCGGGTCCAATAGTCGCCTCTCTGTGCTTTTTACGCGCAATCAAGACGATGATGACAATTGCTACGATGAGCAGTACGAGTATGATCCCGAGAACTATGACTGGGATCAGCAGGCTCGAATCCTTTTTCTCCGTAGATTTCCCAACCGGCGGAATATCAGAGCTACTGACCGGAGTCCGGCCTGCTATACGTACGGTCAATATGGCGTCGTTGGATAGGTCGAGAGTTGTGTTCTTCTTAGCCTGGAAAATAAAAATAAAAATACTCCGCTGTATTGCTCTGTTGCTTTTTTGTATTTGTTTTTGTCGCTTGTCGATAGGACACATCAACCAATCAAACTTCGTGTTACAATGCATGAGGAGGTTTTTTTAACATTATCATTAGAAACTCTACTTACTTTGGTTGCTCCTTTTATCATACAAATTTTAGAGGTCGTGCGGCGTGACTTTGTGTCTTCTTTATCTTGATATTTATTTTTGGAGAACAGTGGTAATATGGATTGACCACTGAGCACTTATTCATAAGGTAGAAATTATTTGACAATTCCTGAATTCCCCAGTACGAGGCTGAAGCTCTGAAGTGTCTTTCCAAATGACATTCCCACGAAACTAGAGATAACGATGGGGCTCGATTCCGTGACTTTCGAGTTCCAAAACCATCATCTTAACCAGCAGGACCCTATTGACGGTTCTACCTAGTTTGAGAAAGTCTTTAGGGGCATGTGAGTTTTTTTATTTACCAAACATCTTTACTATTAACCCTTCTTTACGAATAAGAATGCTTCAGAATGACTGCAATGGCCCTAAAGAAACAATCAGCATTTAAGACAAAAATGAAATATAGAATCCTACATTTTCTGGTCAAGATTTATAAGCAACGGCAACTTCTTGAACCAATGCAACCAAGAAGATATGGCTACAATACTTCTTAGAAAACGCTGGAAATGGGTTGGTCACCTCATAAGAAGAGAAAACACCAAAGCATCTCTTAACTGGACACCAGATGGAAAAAACGAGGCAGACTAAAGAATACATGGAGACGAATGAGAAGAAGGAGGTGAAACGTTTCAACTTCAACCACAATTGAAAGACGGCAAAAGACAGACAGGGGTGGAAATGCTAAGAAAGTAATCATTTGGTACCCATACATCGACATAGAGCTTAAAATTGCAAAATAAACGAGACATTATTTATACGATGTCAACCCAAACACAAACCACTCAAATATATTGACTCACAGTACAAAATAAAGATAAATGGACGTATAAGTTTGGGGAAACATAATGATGATTATCCATGGAAGCATCTTAAAGAAAAAATGTCCAACAGTGTCCTTACTCATTCTTTGTTTAAAGCAAAAGTGTGCAATACCATGTATGTTTTATAGGTTTGACTCCAAAATCCCACCTTGGGTTGTAATACTTGCTTGTATGAGTTAAGGCTAGAGTTATATCGAAATGAAATTCAAACCCACCCGAATGACTAGTCTGACCTTATCCCCTTGAAAGTCGACATCGTTCACTGACTGCGCTTGGTTTACAGTACCGGTGTTTGGATCAATAGTGAACATAGACTTTTCGTCACCTGAAACAAAACGACAAACTTCCTCAGTAACAGGATGGTCAAATGGGGCGGGGTCCATAACCAATCTAGATTTGGGGCTTTTAACTCAATGATGTAGGTACAAGTCTTTGTCACAGAAAAATGTATATATTTCTTTTTGATAAGGCAACAAAGGCTTAAGAATACTCGTAATCCGCCATTTGAAATGTATTCTTTCGTCCGAGTACTTCGGTCGTTCTCGGTATACATCGTTCGGGGCCGGAACTATTCGTCTTAGACTGAATAGTTCAGCATAAGAGCTCATGCTGTTATAGGGCTTAACCAAATACATATAAGTTAAGTACCGTAGGGTTGACTTCTTAAGGAGACAACCGTAATAAATAGATTTACATAAGTTGTTCATAGTTTTACTAGATGCAGACGACACAAGACTTGTAGATTTGTATATGTATAATGATACATTTCAATATGTTTTGTTCTGAGAAAAGTATACCTTGAACAAATAAGTAGAAAATGATATTCGTTCTCTACTTGTCCAATATAACATTGTTTAGAGATTTCTTTCCTTTCGTGTGATATTATTCTGTCGTCCTCGTCCAATTTCGACAGACGGATTTTGTGTGACATACCTGCCAGAATGGAGTAGTAGATCCGAGTCCCTAAGGTATCATCGTCCGACACTTGAAATGGTTCAGGAAGGATCCTCAGACCACCCTGAATATAAATGACATTCTTTGTTACCCTTTACCGAACTCCAATTTTCCGAATGTCCTAAATTGAAAGAGTTTGCAGACGACATTTCAAAATGTGATGGAATTGAAAAATAATCTTCTGAGAGGGCAGAAAGTAACTTTTCCAACAATATTTTCCATAGTCGACTGCAACGAACTGGTCAAATGTTATTGTTTGGTAATGGGTCAAAACAAACACAACAATCCTTTTTCTTCTTTCCCAAATCGACTTTGAAAAAGAAACTGTTTGAAAAAGGGGGTCCTGCTATGGCCCAGTGATTAGGTTGGCGGACTAACAACTCGGTGGTACTGGGTTCGAAGGCCCCGACCGACACCTCTGGCTTCGTGGGAGTGACCTTTGGCAAAACAATTCAGAGCCCTAGCCTAGTAATGGGGGATACAAATAGGCCACCCTTAAATAGCTTAAAATTAGGGATGGGAACGAATATTCGAATAGCGGGTCGAATATTCGAATAGCAAAATAGTATTCGAATATTCGATTTTAATGAACCCATATTACTGTATGTTTATCATAAATTTTATTCAAAAATAATGTTGTTTTATTTTCATTTTCTTCCTCTAAACCGATCCCAAATATCGAAGAACGTGCCTGGCTCCCAGGTGCAGTTACGATGTTTTTACAACGTATGTCACACTGTAAAACACCTGTGACAAATTACCACATCTTTTGACAGTTTGCAAAACGATTAATTCCTAAGTGTGAAAATAGTCGATTTTAAGCCGCTAAATCTAACACCTTAATGATCTGCACGTGCTCCTTATTATCCAAAACAAGTCAATCACACTAATTGACAATTGTCAGTGTCAACCAATCACGTAACTTGTTTGTCGTGAAATTAAACAATTACTCTTTCAATAACGAATCATAATCATGATTGCATATGCACGAAGACCAATCAAATAATGTGTTAGAAAGTATATTTTTCTTCAGAATAATTTGTCAAACTTATCTTCATTCTAATTTCTACATCTATTCGATAAACATCACAATGTCTCCATCACGTGTCTGGAATTACTTTACTCGTTCTGCCGACAAGTCGAAGGCGACCTGTAACCTGTGTAACCAGGACTTTGTATTCAAGAATACAACATCCAACCTACTGAATCACTTGAATGGCAAGCATCCATCCTTTTTGACGTCCGAAACTGTAAAACAGACGACCATGAACCTGTTTGTCAACTCGTACACAAAAGGTTTGAACAGAGGAATAGTGTACTAGTATTCGGACATGCAGACATTCGGACATCAAAACGAATTTAAAAATCGAATATTCGAATATATTCGAATAGTTCTAGTCGAATATTCGAATAGTGATTTCACTATTCGTTCCCATCCCTACTTAAAATTGTTAAAACGGCGTTAAACAACATAAAACAATGAAACAGAGGCCATCTGTTCTACTAAGAACTCGACACTGTCATTCGATCACCCTCTCTTTCTCGGAAGAATATTTATGCCAAACACATGGTAACCACTACAAACTATCCAACAGTTTTCTTTCTCACGAATTCAACATTTATACAGACATAGATTGTTATCTATGTCTCTAATTTAAAATATTGTTTCTCCATGATCATTGTTAAACATTTACAGAGGATATCTTTAAGTAAAAATATCTATCTTAGGCCATAAATAATTTTTATTTTGCATTCGCCTAGAACTGACTTATTTGGCCACACAATTTTATTTGATTTTCCTCAAAACATACTTTTCAACAAACTTCCCAGTCACGTGACCAGAATGCGGTTAATTATTTCATCAACAATCATTGTCCATATGTATACCCATTTTAAAATGAATTATACATTTCCGTGCACTTTTTCCATATTCCAACAACAGTGTAAGATTACATATTTGAATTGCATCTTTGCTTAAAAAGATTATCTTATCAAATCGAAAACTTTGTATTTTTTGAGTTCTTTCTCTAAATACTGATGACAGCCATGTTTTCTAAAGTTTTAATCCAATCTTAATAGATTTTCTCCTTGTTTGATAGAGACAATCTCACATAGTACTATTTTGTGATTAGACAGACAGGCAGGCAGGCAGGCAGGCAGGCAGGCAGGCAGGCAGGCAGGCAGGCAGGCAGGCAGGCAGGCAGGCAGGCAGGCAGGCAGGCAGGCAGGCAGGCAGGCAGGCAGGCAGGCAGGCGGGCAGGCAGGCAGGCTGGCAGGCAGGCAGGCAGGCAGGCAGGCAGGCAGGCAGGCAGGCAGGCAGGCAGGCAGGCAGGCAGGCAGGCAGGCAGGCAGGCAGGCAGGCAGGCAGGCAGGGGGGCAGGCAGGCAGGCAGGCAGGCAGGCAGGCAGGCAGGCAGGCAGGCAGGCAGGCAGGCAGGCAGGCAGGCAGGCAGGCAGGCAGGCAGGCAGGCAGGCAGGTAGGCAGGCAGGCAGGCAGGCAGGCAGGCAGGCAGGCAGGCAGGCAGGCAGTCAGGCAGGCAGGCAGTCAGGCAGGCAGGCAGGCAGGCAGGCAGGCAGGCAGGCAGGCAGGCAGGCAGGCAGGCAGGCAGGCAGGCAGGCAGGCAGGCAGGCAGGCCGGCAGGCAGGCAGGCAGGCAGGCAGGCAGGCAGGCAGGCAGGCAGGCAGGCAGGCAGGCAGGCAGGCAGGCAGGCAGGCAGGCAGGCAGGCAGGCAGGCAGGCAGGCAGGCAGGCAGGCAGGCAGGGCAGGCAGGGCAAGCAGGCAGGCAGGCAGGCAGGCAGGCAGGCAGGCAGGCAGGCAGGCAGGCAGGCAGGCAGGCAGGCAGGCAGGCAGGCAGGCAGGCAGGCAGGCAGGCAGGGGGGCAGGCAGGCAGGCAGGCAGGCAGGCAGGCAGGCAGGCAGGCAGGCAGGCGGGCAGGCAGGCAGGCGGGCAGGCAGGCAGGCAGGCAGGCAGGCAGGCAGGCAGGCAGGCAGGCAGGCAGGCAGGCAGGCAGGCAGGCAGGCAGGCAGGCAGGCAGGCAAGCAGGCAGGCAGGCAGGCAGGCAGGCAGGCAGGCAGGCAGGCAGGCAGGCAGGCAGGCAGGCAGGCAGGCAGGCAGACAGACAGACAGACAGACAGACAGACAGGCAGGCAGCCAGGCAGGCAGCCAGGCAGGCAGCCAGGCAGGCAGACAGGAAGGCAGGCAGGAAGGCAGGAAGGCAGACAAATAGACAGACAGGAAGGCAGGAAGGCAGACAGGAAGGCAGGAAGGCAGACAAATAGACAGACAGGAAGGAAGCCTCACCTTGTACGTCTCTGTTGTAACGGCGAAGTACGGGGGCGCGATACAGGGTTTCGGACAGCCCGTCAGATTAAAGTACGGATTCTGGTTATCTGCATCCGTGATGTTGATAAATATTGTTACCTCTTTAAACCTGGCATCTGGGCCGCTAGAGTCCTATATCAAATTTGATAAAGGTAAACCCATTAACCAAAGACTTCTTCAATACATGTTTTTTTAGTTTATATTTTTGTTTTCCTTCACTTTTGTCACACACAAGAAGTGTAATTACGTGTTCAATTCTTTAAAGAACGCATCAGTTGAATGTTGTTCTTTTTTATTCGTATAAGAAGTAATGTACAGTCTAACTTGTGTTAAGCAACCACCCTTTTAAGCAACCAACCCGTCTTAAACAACCACTACAGAAAGTCCCACTGTTAGATTTATAGTATACATCAATTTGTGTTAAGAAGCCAACCTGTCTTAAACAGCCAATTTATTCTGTCCCATAGACTGGCCTCTTAACACAAGTTTAACTGTAATTCAAAGTATGTAGCTTTCGTTACAAGAGTTGTCCATAAGACAGCATGCTCGACTATTCGATAATGTTGGAGAGGGGTATAGGTAAGTGAAATACAAATTGTTTCAAAAATATGAGGATACACACAAAACCTAAACCAAGATTTTCTAAGAACAGAAACTTGTATAATTTGTTTCATGTCAATAGCAGAGTTATTTCACATGGCCAGTAACCTAACAGTATGACCATTACTACATGTATCAAGTTTCAATCCACTCCATATAGTAGTTAAGGAGAAACAAGAGAAATGAAACTTGGTTTATGACCTTGAACACATGTGAGACGTATCAATCCATTCCATACATTATTTCATAAGATACAAACTTGCGCCTAAAACTTAACAAAGATATCATAATTACGAAAGACCGCATAATTTACTTAAACTCAGAACTAGGGACATGAGACTTGGTCACCAAGGGGTTACGCCACCGACCTACCTTTACACTTATGTTTAATCCGAGGTTCTTCTTGTCGTTATAATCTAAGCGTTTCACGAGCTTTATATTCCCAAGCGTAGTTGCCCCAATAGTGAAGTAATTTGATCCATCCAGCTGAAAGATATGTTATTTCGATCGGTGTATTCTTTAATTGTTAAAACAGCTCATTATCTAAAAGAGGGATTGGCGACTCTTTGAACGTCTTTGTTAAATGGAAGTATTCTTTTTATTTATCCACCTTTCTGAATTATGTGTGTTATATCGACTAAATTGTGTTGTGTGTGTTTGGAGATTTCTTCATCTGTGTTTTCTTTGTATTTCTAATATACTTGAGTAAATAAGGCATTTTGTTTGTCTGTGCCATAGTAATATATATTGTACTGGCCAAAGGATTTTATATGCTGATTTTTGCAAATTAAAAAAATTTGAATTTGATTGTTTTTCAGATATCTTGGTCCTTTGGATCGTACATGTGTCAAAGTTCAATGAAATATGAATCTTTGCAAATAACTCAAAATGAATTGTTTTTGCAGACTAAAATTAACTCGTTGGGGAAAGTATGATTTACTTTCAAACAATCAACCATTATTTAAAAGAAAAAGACTTAATCACCTTTTCAATGAACGAATGCCTATATTCTGTCGATTAAAATAAAATTATCTAAGATTAATAAGTACCGTGTAATTAATAGAAAATTACCTCCGTAATCCGGAATTTCTCGATGACAAAGAAAAAGGTCTCTGTTTTGGGAACATCTAAATCGCTGACAGTACCATTTAGAGTAAAAACCTTTGTATCTAAGGGTGTTAGCTGAAAAGGAAATTTGCTTTATATCAGATTTATTTCAAACTCGTTCAGTAAAAGATGAAAAAAGTCCCACCCACAAGATGATCTAAGCTTTTATGTATTAGATGTCAGTCACGTAAAGTCTACATGGTTTATGCCGTTTTTAATAAAAGCCAATATTAATAAACTCTGTCTTACTTGTATGGTTGCATGGGACTGCATATGTTATATGAGTTTAAACATGTGGTCGTTATCCACATAAAACCTGATTTTAGTTTGACAGAACCTTTATCTAGTGGTAATTCACTCGAGATAAAAAAAAAAAGAAAATCACGAGCATCATAGAATAACGATTAAACCAGGACTGCAGTGTTCCATTTGTGGGTAGAATAGTGTGTAAAATCATGAAGTCAAACCATGTTTGAAAAAACAATGATCAATCAATGATCCTCGATACACACCCCCGTTGTAAACGAGATCAAATAAGTAAAAAGGTTTGAAACAGAGTTAATTCAAAATATCTTGTTTTGAAACCATAGATTATTATAGATACACTATCATGAGAAAATAAGCTCTGACAAAGAGTAATATACGCGCTACGTTTCCCTGAAATTATCCCAGAATTATAGGGATGTCGATAAAAGCAGATTGAATCAAACTCGTCGACCTTTTAAGACATACACACGAGCGTCCTTTAATATACACGTAAAAAACTACTATACTATTATTTTTTTCCTAGGCGTAGCATCACCTCTTTATTTTATTCTTTTATCGCGCGTCCTTCCATAGATTTTATTTGTTTCTGGCTACTTTTTTTTCTGTCTAATATTCTAAGAAGAAAATTGATAAGAATTACCTCGTCCAGGGTCAGATGAAACGGACCATTTAGAAAGAATGGCGGAAATTCGTTCAGTGGTTGGACATATATGGTTATCGGGGTCTGAAAACGAAAAACATAAACATTGTTTATTGACAATACCTTGATTGTAGAAGAACTAAGAACTTTGCGGTATGAATTCTTCCAGTTCACAGACTTATAACACGATTTTCTGTGACAAAACATGATGAAAAGATTCAAAGCGATGACTGGTTTAAACATTTGCTGTGAAATATTCTGATAAATATAACCATTGCGTCCGATCACCGTGACAAAAATAAACAGATTGTGTATAGTGAGAGAGTGACAGACGGAATGTGGAAAGCAGAAGGAAAAGAAAAAGAAGGAAAGAGAGAGAGAGAGAGAGAGAGAGAGAGAGAGAGAGAGGGAGAGGGAGAGGGAGAGGGAGAGAGAGAGAGATGGAGAGAGGGAGAGAGGAGGAGGAGGAGGGGGGGAGGGAGGAGGAGGAGGGAGGGAGGGAGGAGGAGGAGGAGGAGGAGGGAGGAGGAGGGAGGAGGGAGGAGGGAGGAGGAGGGAGGGAGGGAGGGAGGAGGAGGAGAGGAGGAGGAGGAGGAGGAGGAGGGAGGGAGGGAGGAGGGAGGGAGGGAGGAGGGAGGAGGAGGAGGAGGAGGAGGAGGGAGGGAGGGAGGAGGAGGGAGGAGGGAGGGAGGGAGGAGAGGAGGAGGGAGGAGGGAGGGAGGGAGGGAGGGAGGAGGGAGGGAGGAGGGAGGGAGGGAGGAGGAGGGAGGAGGGAGGAGGGAGGGAGGGGGAGGGTGGAGGGAGGGAGGGAGGGAGGGAGGGAGGAGGAGGAGGGAGGAGGGAGAGAGAGAGAGAGAGAGAGAGAGAGAGAGAGAGAGAGAGAGAGAGAGAGAGAGAGAGAGAGAGAGAGAGAGAGAGAGAGAGAGAGAGAGAGAGAGAGAGAGAGAGAGAGAGAGAGAGAGAGAGAGAGAGAGAGAGAGAGAGAGAGAGAGAGAGAGAGAGAGAGAGAGAGAGAGAGAGAGACAATCAGGTATAAAGATCGATAAACTGACAGACACAATGACAGACACATGGACAGGCGGACGGAAGGAGACGGACAGATAAATCGACAAGTCAACTGTCCGACAAGACATACAGACAGATAAACACATATGTAAACATTAACACATAGACAGCACTGAAGAGGACGTCCAAAATATTATTGGCTGGGTTTAATACTCACAATAATATCGTCACACTTTAAATCCACTGTTATTGTACTGAGCTCTGCTCCATTAAACTGCAAAGAAATAATCATCAACAATATATGAAAATTAAATCAAGTGATAAGCATCATAAGTAGTTTGAGTTCTTAAATAAAATTTCGCTCACTGCTTTATAATTAAATGCGATGTATATCATGATCAAAATAAGCATGTGATTGAAGGTGTTAAATGAAGATACTAATCGGTGCACAGACTTACGGATGCGCATCATTGTTTTTCATTTTGTCATAATGTCCCTAATATCGTCTCTAGTAAAGTACACGTGTAAGATCAATTGTCTAAGGTGGGCGGGGCAGGTTTGAAATTAACATCTCTGTACATACCCTGTCAGCGAACTCCTCGAGATCCAAGGTTTTGTTGATACTGAAGGTGCCGTTATTCCCGGACCATGTCAGCAAGAAGAAGTCCTTTAGGACGGTACGGTCCTGTCTGTTCGAGAGAGTTCTATTGCTGATCAAGAAGGTCACATTTGCGCCCGGGTCCTTCGTAAATGTTAACAGTATTGTGCCTGAAATATTGACACACAATATTAGAAATAAAGCACGGAATAGGGGTTTGACTAAACAATTTAATCAAACTATTAACGCAAGTCAAAACTGATATTCATAGATAATATCTTAAACAAAAGTACAATATTGTCGTGTGACAAGTCATTTAAATCCCCTCGAAGAGACCATTCCACTGGTGGTTACTTTGCAGTATTTCTTGTTTCAATATTGAAATAAGTAGATTTTTTTGGAGCTTACACAGATTTTAAGTGTAAGATGTTTAGTTAAACGATTATCAAAGCTGTTTTTCAAAGCCACATGAAAGTTCATAGATACTATGTTTTAAAAGATGAATTGGAAGGATTTTTGCCAGATTCTAATAGTTCCTAGTTAAGTGATGAACTACATTAACTAATAAACTACATGTAAACTAATTGGCAAGATTTGACAGGGTTTACATAGTTCTTACAAAACAATACTAAGTAAAACAATTACCACACACATTGCATTGTGGTTTAGTTGTGGCTCATACTGAGCAATTTGTCCTTTTGTCAGAATGGTTTCTTAAGACTTCTATAGAAGATATGAAAACTGCGGGTTTACAATGGAATAAGGGGGTGGAAACTCGGTCAAAAACGTTACACTCACCAGGTGGAGCCGTTTCGTTGGTTAAGACAACTTTGCTGCTGCAACTAGACTCAACTGAAACAGAAACATGGAAGTGGATTACAAACGTTCTCAAACAAACGATTTCTTGAAAAACATCGAAAACATGATTGCTAAAAAAGGGAGAAATATCCTGATATTCTTTCCAAATTAAATTCACCCCAGAAACCATTTATGTGGTATCAAAAATAATAGTTTCTGTGTTACATATGCATATGCTAGTCAGAAGTATTTTGAGAAAATGGAAATTTGCTTAAAATTCAAAAATTATTAAATATATAAAACTATATGTTATTTGGTAAAATGTGCAATAGAACACAGGATTCATTACAAAAGCATCTAAATGACATTTGAGCCGCGTGTTGTTAAAGGCGATTCTATAATAAAAGGTATATAACTTGTGTGCTTTCTTTCACAGTACCGAAAGTGTTATATGTCGAAATGATTTGATATGCGGCGTGTACAAAGTTCCTACATGGTTTGCGACTTGTTTTGTAAGAAAAAATACGACATCCAGTATTCAAATCGTTCTTTGATAATATTGGTCACTAAAAAAAGAATTGAATTAACCCTTTCCCAAACAACAAACTTTTGACTATCCCAAATTGAAACAGCTTGCAGACGACATTTCAAAATAAGATGAAAGTGAAAAATATTCTTCAGAAAGAGCAAAAAAAACTTGTGGGAAAAGGAGTAATTGATCGTTACGAGCAATTTCTCCTTTTCCCATATTGTTTTCTAAAGTCGTCTGCAACAAAGTAGACAAATGTTCTTATTGTTTGGGAAAGGGTTAAGCTTGTTTGGTCCATGAAATGACAACTGAGTCTGAGACACTCACCTTGTTCAAGGTTCAAGCACACTACCAATACTAATATAACAACGTATGGAGTACAGCCTTTAAAGGTCATCTTTAATCTTCCTGATAATCGTTTTCCTCGTCTGGAAATATAAAAGGGAAAAGTAAAGCACAATCTTTCTCGTACCGCAAATGGCAATTATTGTTATACTGCATCGTTAAGAATATGTTTTTCTCTTATTAAAACCGATTTAAGACGCATAAAAGGCATGTGGTCAATTGAATGAAGCAACCATTTCGTTGAAGGTTTTCTCTAAGTATGGTGAACTATTTGTTATGTTAATTATAGAAACACTTTAGTTGTATCAACTAGAATTCAACCACGTTTGTTGTCAATTTTATCTTCTTGACTGTATACATATATTTGTATGTATAAGGAGAGTGCACTTGTAAATGTGACCCTTTTGATGTCGTAGTTGGGGTCTCAATCAACGAGGAAGATTTGATTGAGTAAGCAGGTCGGAGAGCTCGGTCGGTAGAGCATACGCTTGGTCTGGGGGGGGGGGGGATCAAATCTTCGAGTCCTTGGATGACCGCATGTTTTAAACCGGATTAGATTACGACCAGGACAAAGGTAGAATGGTACAAATGACCAAAGTATATTCAGTTGGTGCCCAACGTAAATGACACACGAGAGCAACAGTGATAGATATTCCAGATTCATTCAACACAAATATAGTATGTTCCCAGGAAGAATGAGACGGGTTTCAAATGTATAGGGGAGTATCATTGTATGGGTTTCGATTACCAGGGTAAAGTTAAATCTGGAAGCATGCCGATGGTCGGCAGAGGATTTGTATGGTTTGCAGAGCCCACGTGTTCGAGTCCCGTTTTGGCTGCACGTTTGTTCACCTATATAAACTAATGATAAAGAAAAAAGTAGAATGGTAGCAATCACTTCCGTGTATTACACAAGCTGCAAAGGGGAGAAAACCTCGAGAAATTAACATATTACCAATCAATAACGACATTTGACCATTTTGTTGCAGACGACTCTGGAAAACATGGTAGGAAAAGAAGAAGTTGCTCTAAACGAGCAATTTCTCCTTTTCCCACAATGTTTTCTGCCCTATCATCAGAATAATTTATAATCTCATCACATCTTGAAATGTCGACTACATATTCTTTCAATTTGGGAAAATCGAAAATTTGGCGTTTGGTAAATGGGTTAGGCTCCACATGTTAAGAATGGCGGGACTGTTTGTGGTGAACGAAGTATGCGGGCTCCTTTAAAAGTAGAATTGGTGAAAACACCTGCGTACTCTGATAAGCAAAATATCCTTTAGTCTCAATGGTTCACGCAAAGTCATTGTATCACATTTCGTTCATAGTATTTTTGTCGTCTACTTAACCTATATATATGCTTACTATTGGCGAGGAAAGATACTCAGAGTAGCAAACGGCTTAGATCCCAGGCCAGACGCAAATTTACTTGGCGGCTGGTCGTGATCTAACCTGATTGTATAAGCATGAAGTCGGTTCCAGTACTATACCGTATTATTTCTTATACTTTGAAACTACAATCACACATTTCCCTTTATCCTTCTTTTTAAGCCACATTGAGGGCTTATTCTAAAGTAATGACATCGGCAAAGACACAGGATAATATACGGATAGTTAAGTATAAATGTACCGTAATCTTAGTCCGTATGCAGTAATCGGTAAAAAAAAACTGATAACGCGAATTTGTAGAGAGACCTGTGTTAGCTTTTTTTTTAAGTTCACTGTATCGATCTGTCGATAAGGATTGATAAGCGCTGAAACGTATCGATTTCTCGTGTTTGCAGAACTTAAGTACCCTGACATATGTTTATTCATAGAACCGCTATAGAGCTGATAAATGATTCGAATTTATCAACATTGGAAGGGGTCGTCACGGATACTTCTGATGAGCATTTTTCTTCAATTTTCCAATAACCAAAGGAGACGTCTGCTGTCTACTTATTAATCGAATTTAACCTGTCTCGGAATTTAGTTTTATGATCGGAGTGTTTCCTTTTTTTGTTTCCCATTATTTAGCTTATTCTTAAGTTGAACCCTTATACTACTGGAACCGATTTAATGCCGGTGCAATCAAGTTGGATCAAGGCAAGCCGCCAAGTAAATTGGCGATTGGCTGGTGACCTAACCTGTTTGCTTCTATGAGTAACTTTCCTCATCAAAACTAAGCAGATATTTAAAGTTCTGGAAAGCAGACGACACAAAAATCTTGTTTAAGAAACTTACCAAGCATTCTGAGGGTTAAAGGTTCAACTTATCATTTACCAATGACTTTCAGCGTGCTGTTCATGTAGCAAAGGACAAGCGAAAGGATCATTTTGTTCAAAAAGTATATTGCTGTTTGTTACAAACTTGTAAATTCCTCACTTATGAATCGTGCAGTGCTTTCTCGTATTTTCAGGTTTGGTAAACATTCTCCTATCGCTTTGTAATATTAAGTTATAAAGTGTCGTCTTTGTGAAAATATAAAGAAATCAGAGGAATTCATTTCAGCGATATTCTCCATTTTCTATTTGTTTGCGCGCTCTATTCTGATTTAAGGGCTTTGAGCTTTAAACGTTCACTATATACTCGACCAAACATGTTCAAATTTATTAGTATTCTAATGTCAAAAAACAAAAAGCAGTTAATAAATCTTGCCAAATTCATTTGTGAAGCTCTTAAACGACGATCAAGTTCATTTAATAATTTGACAAACTAATTGCTTATCTTTATAGATATATTGTTACTACCATTCCATATAAATTTGTATAAAGGTAAATCAACATGTTACCACTTAATAAAGGGAAATAAAAATGATTGCTTAACTTCCATTATAACCATTTTATATACTATTTCAAAATAGACCATTCACTTGTTTACTTGTATATATGTAAATATCCTGATGTATTTGATGTTGTAATATTGTAAAATACTTATATGACTAGAAACTGTAAAGTTTACCTCAATAACATTATCTATCGATCTATCTATCTTTTATATACTTCTTAATTTATCATATTTGTTTTGTGAAACAAGGGCTTCATATAGACATATTGTAATTCATTGAAGTGTACTTGTTCACGTCCAGACTCTCCAGCAGCATGTAACCCTGATCAGTTACAAAACAAAAGATCTTCTCCATTGGACCCATGAAATAGTCATAAAGGACAACAAAACTATTTCCCTAAAGATATAAATGTACCTTATACTGAGTGCATATCATAAACGACTTAGCTTCGGAATGTGGTTACTTTGAACTAAAGGTGTATTTCACTGAGATGTGTATTGAATGCATGGTTCGCCTTATCATTTTGTAAACATCGATAGGTTTTCATGGCTTATCAAGGACCGGTTGGGGACATAAACACGAAAAGATAAAACATAAACAGTTTGTAAAGACCGTGTTTGTATCAAACAGTAAAACTTTTGCCCATTAAAGATCTTTAAATTCTTGATTTGGATTATTTCCTCCACACCGAAAACGAAACGTGAATCACAGGTCTCGTTTATGTTTAACTCAAAGTGAATTTATATCACAAGAGTTTGCAGACGACATTTTAAAATGTAATGAAATTGAAAAACAATCTTCTGAAAGGGCAGAACACATCTCTTTTTCACACAACCTTTTCCAGAGGCGTCTACAGCAAACTGCTCAAAGGTCGTTATTGTTTGGTGATAGGTTAGAACAGATCGAAATCCCACCAAAATGGTCATAGAAAACACAGAAGCAATTTCATTAATTAATATATTAACATAATTTACTGATTAAATGATAATGATGATGTTGATGCTGATGCTGATGATAACCATAGACACAATCACCATCATCATCGTTAGCGAAATCAGCATCATCATCAATTGTTAAAGACCTGTTGGATAATTGGAATTTACAAGTCATGCTGCTAACACTGCTAATGTATTGTCTATATATTCAATCCAACACATCTTCCACAAAATATTCATGGATCCAATGCGACCATAGTAAAGAATACGTGTGAAAGGTGCATGTATTTTCTCTTTCTAAATATCAGTGGATGAATTCAACTTTTCATTCTATATTTATCGTCCTGTACAATACAATACAATACAATACAATACACTGTTTTATTCAGTGAAGAAGGCCTTTGGCCCATTACATACATAGAAATCAATAATTTACTATGACACAATTCAAAACCCTATACGTGAGGGAATTCTGGCTGATCCAAATGAAAAGCATAAGCAGACGGCAAAAGTGATTCCATAAATATGTGTGATAATGGGTAGAAACTTTTGTAACAAAAATGGTCAAATGGTCATTTTAAACAGAATCCTTTTTCACAAACTTGTCTAGTCCGTTTATTCAGATGTGTTGGTGCAAGTATTTATGAAAGAAGGAGTAACCGCATTATGTTACGTGTTTTAATGAATTGATTTACGATGGGAACACCTATATAACTTAAAGTGCATAATATGGCGTAACACTAAGCGTTCAATTATTCAACATTTCACATTTTCAGAAAGTAGCACTACACTTACCTGAATATTGAAATATTAGGTCTCTTTTTATTGACGAATAAAGCTATCTTTTAAAATACATGTTGTCCATATCAAGTGTTCAACACATTACCCCTCATTCTAGATTTGGTTTAGATTAGAATCGCGTACACGAATCAATCAGACGGCATGAAAGATAGCAAAACTCTAAAACATTAATGGGAACCTAAGATGACATAATGGAAAACTTTTAGAACAATATATTTCTTTCATAGTTTGTTTATTAGGTGACTTCTACATGTATTTTAGATGCAGATTGTGGTTTAGTTGGACATGAAAGACTTGTGTCCTCATGAACTATGTTCAACGATGAATTTTAATCAATTATTCGTATGTTAAATAAATGAATAGTCCAAGTTGACAGCAGCAGCATTAGACGACACAAAATAACATGAAAATACAATTGATCAAATACATTGTTAACAGACCATTGCAACAAAAAGATGAATCGCACATTGAAGCGACTTCTAAGTTCATCAGTAGTTACCTATTATTGAAATGTTTCCTTTTCATCATTTCCTTGGTCGATTTCAAAACAAAATTCCTCTTGTCTTATTTGACAAGTGTCCTCCAAATTTTCTCCATATTGCTGTATGAAGGATTGATGGCCTAGAGTGGGCTATCAGCCTTTAATTCATTAAAACTAAATGTATATAAAACCAATAGCATTCGTGACTTGTCTAAATTGAATCCAACAACAAAAATCATTAATTAATCATCAATAATTGTAATTTTAAGAACATTGGGATATTAGGTCATTTGCTACAGACGTGTCGTGTTCTTATCGACGCCTAAGCATTTTTTTTCTATTTATATTATATATTGACGTTCCTATAAAAAATAAACCTGGCCTCTCAAGTCATAATGGTACCCGTTACAGAGAATGGCATGAAGTGATTCTTCTTTTGTTGTTGTTATTACCCGGTCTATGTTATGAAACAACGACCCCTTGAATACATAAGGCGGACCTTTGTGCCATGATAACGAAGTACCCAATTTACTTGGCGGCTGGCCCGGATCCAACCTGTTTGCATTAGCATGAAGTCGATTCCAGCAAGGGTTAAATGATTTAGGTAGGGGTAAATTACTGGCGACAGATAATGGGTTTATTTTTTTTATTTGAAATCTTTAAGATTCAAATTTTTAAAACAATGTGTAAATTTGTCCAAATGTATTTTGGTGGTATTTTAAACAGTCATTTAGATTGAATTAACACAAATAGAAAAGTTATATCAAGTTAGACAGTTTTATCATATCGTTTTTAAAAGGTGAAAAAGCCTAGAGCAAGGTCAAGTTAGACAATGTCGAATGGTTCTTGTTCACTTTTTGTATTGTATGACATTGTACTAATTAACATAAAAAAGTTATATTAAGTTAGACAGTTTTATCATATCGTTTTTTAAAAAAAGGTAAATTAGGCTAGCAAGGTCAAGTCAGATAACGTCGAAAAGGTTACTGGTCATTTTTTGTATTGTATAACGTTGTACTATGTTTTACAATATTGTTATATATTTTATTGTATTGGATGATAAAATGTTGTTCTGTATACGACTATTTTTTTGTCATTTAGCTCGGTATCTAAGGCACCTCTGTACATATAATGGTCAAAGAGTCAATTCCCCATTCTATCCATTTTAAGGTCGCTTTAGGTCAATACGACAATATTAATGCCTTTCCCTGTTCAAAAAAGGCTTAACCCATCACCAAATCATAACGACATTTGATCAGTTTGTTGCAGACGACTCTTGGAAACATTCTGGGAAAAGTTGAAATTGCCCTTAAGAAGCAATTTCTTCTTTTCCAATATTTTCTGTCATATAAAAAGATTGTTTTTCAATTTCATCACATTTTGAAATGCAATCTGAAACTCTCTCAGTTTGGAACAGTCGAAATTGGCGTTTGGTAAAGGGTTTTGACAAATTATGTATTAACGCAGACACAGGTTCATGGATAACGTTGTGAAACAGCCATGCGTTGGTATGTACTAGATATATCAAATACACAATATATTCTTAGTCGAAAACGTAATAGCCATGCCATTTAAGAAATCGACCATGTCGACACAAAAAAGCTCAAGTATTCAGTACAAGACGTAAGTTATTCCATCATAGAAGAGAAGGAGGGATGGTATATACATTAAACTCTCGGACAAATCAGTTCGAATCTGAGCTGAGTAGGTTCATTTTTCTGTGGAAGAATTTCCCTCATGGGCTTTTCAAATTAGCTAACAAGCAAACAGTTCCCTTTATAAACAGAAGGTCCACTTACCTGAGTAATACACAACTGATGAATCAACGGAGTGATTATGGAATATCCATGGCAATCAAAAATTACCGAAATGTCACCCAACGCAAAGGCACGTCTCCTTTCGTTTTTTAATCGAACAAGAATTTATCGATCAGTGAAGTTGACAGCCTTGCCAAAATAATGTTCGATCGTTTCTAAACTGTAAATCTTCGGGTACACAGCACACAGTCACTCGATTTATACTGCCTTCTTTAACGGTGAATCCCTATCCTTCGTCTAGATATATAAAAAGTATTCACATTCGTGGCTGACTAGTTCACAACCTGATTAATAAAACACATATACTCAACGATTAACCATAAACACATGCCATAAATATTGACAATACTTCTGGCACTCGAGTTGTGTCACCGGTTTTAACAGCCATACGGTCCCTGGTCGTGGAGAAGAGGGGGAGATAAAAACCATGGCTATACTCGAAACAGTCGAGATAAGAGGTTTGCGATTTATTAATAACGTTTAAACTATCACGTGACGTTCGCTTATCAGTACCAAATATGGTTAATATGGGCAATACACACCTTGTTGATGTAGTAAGGACAGTAGCGTTATGGCCCCTTGTATTTGTATACGTGGATAAAGTAGGGTCCTCTATATGTATACAAAGGTGAAGTAGGTTCCTTAACATGTATGTGTACAACGTTGAATTATGGCTTTTGTGTGTGGATCGTTTGGTATTCATGAACGACAAGGAGTCATATACGTATAAAAGGCAAAGAAGGATCCGTTACATATATGTTCAAATGGTTAAAACATGGCTTTTTATATTAAGGTGTTTATATATATATATAAAAGTAGGGTTTTCTATATTCATACAAAGGCGATAAAGTGCCCTTAACATGTATGTTTATATGGTAAAAGCGTTGTCTTGTACATGCATATGAAATAGAAGAATGAAACTCGTCTTGTATGCACCAATTTAGTATGGCCCTTTATATATGTAACATGGCCCCAGTAAGACCTGTTATATGTATGGCTTGTTGAAGTATGGCCCTTTTTATATGTAACATGGCCCCAGTAAGACCTGTTATATGTATGGCTTGTTGAAGTATTGCCCTTTATATATGTAACATGGCCCCAGTAAGACCTGTTATATATATGGCTTGTTGAAGTATTGCCCTTTATATATGTAACATGGCCCCAGTAAGAACTGTTATATGTATGGCTTGTTGAAGTATTGCTCTTTATATATGTAACATGGCCCCAGTAAGACCTGTTATATGTATGGCTTGTTGAAGTATTGCCCTTTATATATGTAACATGGCCCCAGTAAGAACTGTTATATGTATGGCTTGTTGAAGTATTGCTCTTTATATATGTAACATGGCCCCAGTAAGACCTGTTATATATATGGCTTGTTGAAGTATTGCCCTTTATATATGTAACATGGCCCCAGTAAGAACTGTTATATGTATGGCTTGTTGAAGTATTGCTCTTTATATATGTAACATGGCCCCAGTAAGACCTGTTATATGTATGGCTTGTTGAAGTACTGCCCTTTATATATGTAACATGGCCCCAGTAAGACCTGTTATATGTATGGCTTGTTGAAGTATGGCTCTTTATATATGTAACATGGCCCCAGTAAGAACTGTTATATGTATGGCTTGTTGAAGTATTGCTCTTTATATATGTTAGATGGCCCCAGTAAGATCTATTATATGTATGGCTTGTTGAAGTATGGCTCTTTATATATGTAACATGGCCCCAGTAAGACCTGTTATATGTATGGCTTGTTTAAGTATTGCCTTTTATAAATGTAACATGGCCCCAGTAAGATCTATTATATGTATGGCTTGTTGAAGTAATGCTCTTTATATATGTAACATGGCCCCAGTAAGACCTGTTATATGTATGGCTTGTTTAAGTATTGCCTTTTATATATGTAACATGGTCCCAGTAAGACCTGTTATATGTATGGCTTGTTGAAGTGTTGCCCTTTATATATGTAACATGGCCCCAGTTAGAACTGGTATATGTATGGCTTGTTGAAGTACTGCTCTTTATATATGTAACATGGCCCCAGAAAGACCTGTTATATGTATGGCTTGTTGAAGTATGGCTCTTTATATATGTAACATGGCCCCAGTAAGACCTGTTATATGTATGGCTTGTTGAAGTATTGCTCTTTATATATGTAACATGGCCCCAGTAAGACCTGTTATATATATGGCTTGTTGAAGTATTGCCCTTTATATATGTAACATGGCCCCAGTAAGAACTGTTATATGTATGGCTTGTTGAAGTATTGCTCTTTATATATGTTAGATGGCCCCAGTAGGATCTATTATATGTATGGCTTGTTGAAGTATGGCTCTTTATATATGCAACATGGCCCCAGTAAGACCTGTTATATGTATGGCTTGTTTAAGTATTGCCCTTTATAAATGTAACATGGCCCCAGTAAGATCTATTATATGTATGGCTTGTTGAAGTAATGCTCTTTATATATGTAACATGGTCCCAGTAATACCTGTTATATGTATGGCTTGTTGAAGTGTTGCCCTTTATATATGTAACATGGCCCCAGAAAGACCTGTTATATGTATGGCTTGTTGAAGTATGGCCCTTTATATGTGTAACATGGCCCCAGAAAGACCTGTTATATGTATGGCTTGTTGAAGTATGGCCCTTTATATATGTAACATGACCCCAGTAAGACCTGTTATATGTATGGCTTTATGAAGTATGGCCCTTTATGTAACATTGCCCCAGTAAGACCTGTTATAGGTATGGCTTGTTGAAGTATGGCTTTTTATATATGTTACATGGCCCAAGTAAGACCTGTTATATGTATGGCTTGTTGAAGTATGGCACTTTATATATGTAACATGGCCCCAGTAAGACTTGGTATGTGTATGACTTGTTGAAGTATGGCACTTTATATATGTAACATGACCCCAGTAAGACCTGTTATATGTATGGCTTTATGAAGTATGGCCCTTTATGTAACATGGCCCCAGTAAGACCTGTTATATGTATGGCTTGTTGAAGTATGGCCTTTTATATATGTAACATGGTCCCAGTAAGATCTATTATATGTATGGCTTGTTGAAGTATGGCACTTTATATATGTAACATGGCCCTAGTAAGACCTGTTATATGTATGGCTTGTTGAAGTATGGCTCTTTATATATGTAACATGGTCCCAGTAAGACCTGTTATATGTATGGCTTGTTGAAGTATGGCCTTTTATATATGTAACATGGTCCCAGTTAGACCTGTTATATGTATGGCTTGTTGAAGTATGGCCCTTTATATATGTAACATGGCCCCAGTAAGACCTGTTAAATGCATGGCTTGTTGAAGTATGGCACTTTATACATGTAACATGGCCCCAGTAAGACCTGTTATATGTATGGCTTGTTGAAGTATGGCCCTTTATATATGTTACATGGCCCCAGTAAGAACTGTCATATGTATGGCTTGTTGAAGTATTGCCCTTTATATATGTTACATGGCCCAAGTAAGACCTGTTATATGTATGGCTTGTTGAAGTATGGCACTTTATATATGTAACATGGCCCCAGTAAGACCTGTTATGTGTATGGCTTGTTGAAGTATGGCACTTTATATATGTAACATGACCCCAGTAAGACCTGTTATATGTATGGCTTTATGAAGTATGGCCTTTTATGTAACATGGCCCCAGTAAGACCTGTTATATGTATGGCTTGTTGAAGTATAGCCTTTTATATATGTAACATGATCCCAGTAAGACCTGTTATATGTATGGCTTGTTGAAGTATGGCCCTTTATATATGTAACATGGCCCCAGTAAGACCTGGTAAATGCATGGCTTGTTGAAGTATGGCACTTTATACATGAAAAATGGCCCCAGTAAGACCTGTTATATGTATGGCTTGTTGAAGTATAGCCTTTTATATATGTAACATGATCCCAGTAAGACCTGTTATATGTATGGCTTGTTGAAGTATGGCCCTTTATATATGTAACATGGCCCCAGTACGACCTGTTAAATGCATGGCTTGTTGAAGTATGGCACTTTATACATGAAAAATGGCCCCAGTAAGACCTGTTATATGTATGGCTTGTTGAAGTATGGCCCTTTATATATGTTACATGATCCCAGTAAGACCTGTTATATGTATGGCTTGTTGAAGTATGGCACTTTATACATGTAACATGGCCCCAGTAAGACCTGTTATGTGTATGGCTTGTTGAAGTATGGCACTTTATACATGTAACATGGCCCCAGTAAGACCTGTTATGTGTATGGCTTGTTGAAGTATGGCACTTTATATATGTAACATGACCCTAGTAAGACCTGTTATGTGTATGGCTTGTTGAAGTATGGCACTTTATATATGTAACATGACCCCAGTAAGACCTGTTATATGTATGGCTTGTTGAAGTATGGCCTTTTATATATGTAACATGGTCCCAGTTAGACCTGTTATATGTATGGCTTGTTGAAGTATGGCCCTTTATATATGTAACATGGCCCCAGTAAGACCTGTTAAATGCATGGCTTGTTGAAGTATGGCACTTTATACATGTAACATGGCCCCAGTAAGACCTGTTATATGTATGGCTTGTTGAAGTATGGCCCTTTATATATGTTACATGGCCCCAGTAAGACCTGTCATATGTATGGCTTGTTGAAGTATTGCCCTTTATATATGTTACATGGCCCAAGTAAGACCTGTTATATGTATGGCTTGTTGAAGTATGGCACTTTATATATGTAACATGGCCCCAGTAAGACCTGTTATGTGTATGGCTTGTTGAAGTATGGCACTTTATATATGTAACATGACCCCAGTAAGACCTGTTATATGTATGGCTTTATGAAGTATGGCCTTTTATGTAACATGGCCCCAGTAAGACCTGTTATATGTATGGCTTGTTGAAGTATAGCCTTTTATATATGTAACATGATCCCAGTAAGACCTGTTATATGTATGGCTTGTTGAAGTATGGCCCTTTATATATGTAACATGGCCCCAGTAAGACCTGGTAAATGCATGGCTTGTTGAAGTATGGCACTTTATACATGAAAAATGGCCCCAGTAAGACCTGTTATATGTATGGCTTGTTGAAGTATAGCCTTTTATATATGTAACATGATCCCAGTAAGACCTGTTATATGTATGGCTTGTTGAAGTATGGCCCTTTATATATGTAACATGGCCCCAGTACGACCTGTTAAATGCATGGCTTGTTGAAGTATGGCACTTTATACATGAAAAATGGCCCCAGTAAGACCTGTTATATGTATGGCTTGTTGAAGTATGGCCCTTTATATATGTTACATGATCCCAGTAAGACCTGTTATATGTATGGCTTGTTGAAGTATGGCACTTTATACATGTAACATGGCCCCAGTAAGACCTGTTATGTGTATGGCTTGTTGAAGTATGGCACTTTATACATGTAACATGGCCCCAGTAAGACCTGTTATGTGTATGGCTTGTTGAAGTATGGCACTTTATATATGTAACATGACCCTAGTAAGACCTGTTATGTGTATGGCTTGTTGAAGTATGGCACTTTATATATGTAACATGACCCCAGTAAGACCTGTTATATGTATGGCTTGTTGAAGTATGGCCCTTTTTATATGTAACATGGCCCCAGTAAGACCTGTTAAATGCATGGCTTGTTGAAGTATGGCACTTTATACATGAAAAATGGCCCCAGTAAGACCTGTTATATGTATGGCTTGTTGAAGTATGGCCCTTTATATATGTTACATGGCCCCAGTAAGACCTGTTATATGTAATGCTTGTTGAAGTATGGCACTTTATATATGTAACATGGCCCCAGTAAGACCTGTTATGTGTATGGTTTGTTGAAGTATGGCACTTTATATATGTAACATGACCCCAGTAAGACCTGTTATATGTATGGCTTGTTGAAGTATGGCCCTTTATGTAACATGGCCCCAGTAAGACCTGTTATGTGTATGGCTTGTTGAAGTATGGCACTTTATATATGTAACATGACCCCAGTAAGACCAGTTATATGTATGGCTTTATGAAGTATGGCACTTTATATATGTAACATGGCCCCAGTAAGACCTGTTATATGTATGGCTTTATGAAGTATGGTTCTTTATATATGTAACATGGCCCCAGTAAGACCTGTTATATGTATGACTGTATGAAGTATGGTTCTTTATATATGTAACATCGCCCCAGTAAGACCTGTTATATGTATGGCTTTATGAAGTATGGCACTTTATATGTATTTACTGTTAAAGTAGTACCCTATATATGTATACATGGACACAGTTAGACCTTTTATACGTATAGATTGTTTAATTATCGTTCTCTTATATAAATACACAATTGAAGCATATCCCCTTTTATATCTAGATGATTGAAGTATGACCTTGAGATATATTTGAAGTAAAGCCATTTTTAAATGTACATGTACACATGATGGAAGTGTAACCTTTTTATGTATACATAGTAAATATATGAACATTTATATATATAGTCCCCTGGGTGACATCATTCTTTATGGGGATTGCACCACTCATAGCCTGATTAGAGGGGCTAAAAAAACGTTCCATAATGACCCAATTACAAGCTTCATCTCACCCGGATCAGTTTTTCGTTGCTCCATTTTCCCCACTTATACGGTCGAAAAGAACTAGGTGACGCCGCTCTCTATAGATGCGTGGACAGTTAGAATGATTCAAGACAACCTCAATGCTAAAAGACCTGACAAAAAGACGTCACTGCTTTCAAACTTAGTCAAGCTGCAGAGGGCCAACTTACAGAGAGCCATGGTTGTAGTCGACTTTACCATTACTAGAAAGTAAGTACCCCTGATTGTTCTTGTGACCCAGACTATGTTTTGAGCTGGAAGCTTGACTGTAAAAACTGAAACAGCACCTACAAAATAAACTTTGATCCTAAAGGAAGAAGCCCCAATGCGAAGACCAGCACCATTGCCTCCGTGTTACGTTTGTAGATCTAAAGAACATTCCCCACAGTCAGTGTCAATGGCCTGAGGGAAATCACGGGTAAGTTTTGATGCATAAAAAACTCCTACTCACAACGTTAAACACTTTGATATGATGAATAAAAGCGTCAAAACCACCGTTTCCCCGACATAAGGAACCCGTTGTGTTTCTAAACGCCATTAAACTAATTTCTTTGTTGCAGTATACGCAACGAACGACATATAGCTCTCAATCCAATGCGCTCATTGAAAACAAAGTTTCCATTGATCTAACCGTTTCAAAATGGCGGCTGCTTGATTGGCAGTGTGTATCATCTGTGTTCACGAAGGCATGATTTTCAAATTAAAGCAGCTTTCCAGAGCAGGACTGTAAAACGCTGCATTCCATTCGGGAACCACCCGTTAATTTTTCATAGTGGTACGTACTCTTGGGGTTATGAAGGTTTCCACATGATTTGTCGCATTGCGACTAGCGGAGAAATACGGTTTTTACTAAAGATAAGTGCACATGTTTTATGTTTCCGTAACATTTCCGATTGATAACCGATTGCAAAGTTAGCATAGGTGCCCAAAATCAGTCCTAAATCAGTTGAAACACACCGTTACCTTTGCGATAGATATCAGTGTACGTCCGAAATACTGCAGATACGTGATATAACATTCAATTTTATACTTAAAGTGGAATAATCCTTAACCGTTTACGTAACGCCAAATTGTAAAATATCCCAAAATGAAAAGTTTGCAGACGACATTTAAAATTTTTGATGAAATTGAAAAATAATCTTCCGATAGGCTAGAAAACATTGTGGGAAAATGAGAAATTGCTCGTTAAGAGCCATTTCCTTTTTCCCCACAATGTTTTCCCATGTCATCTGCAGTCAAATCAAATGTCAAATGTCGTTATTGTTTGGTAATCGATTACAAGTGGCGAAATTGACTCGAAACTTTTCGAGAAGGAACCCCATGCAGCTTTAACCCTTAGAATTCTCGGTTATTTTCTAAAAATAGAATTTGTGTCGTCTGCTTTAAAAAAAACTTAAATATCTGCTTCATTTTGATGGGAAAAGATACTCAAAGTAGCAAACGGCTTAGGTCACATGCCAGTCGCCAATTAACATAAGCGTGAAGTCGGTTTCAGCACTATCAGAGTTAACATTTGATCTTGCACACGTCTGGTATTTTTGTCTGGAATTAATTTTTATAGTCTGTAGTAAGATGATCATAACAGCATAGTAATTAAAGTGAAAGCATGAGCCACCAATTTTGCCGTTCGATTCATTATTAATTCAAATCGATAAGATACGGGACATACTTCTGGATAGATCAAACATGTCATTTTTCCGATGAAGAGCGATTTACAGGCCAAACAACCAGGTTAAACTAATTCTTCAAGTGGCCATTTGATGCTATTTGTGTTGGATTATCAGTTCAGTGTTGACCCCTTTACTTGTTTGCTCTATCCGCATTTGATCGGAAATAGAAGAAACGGATATTATCGATAAGGAGACATATCGTAACCAATACAATCTTATTTCTTATTTCAAAAGAAATACATTTTGAATTCGTACTGATTTGAAACATTTAGAGTCTTAACATATATGCATGTCATGCATGCCTGGCCGGACACATTGCAAAAGTAACGAAGTTAAAGTGTTATAAGGAAAAATGGTTAGAGTCTTATTAAACATTTAATCATACAAAGATCTTTTTGATTCGGACAAGTACAAACTAAAGCATCTAATGGAAACACATATATTTTAAGTGAATTGTAATGTGAGTTTGATCCCGGGCTGTACGTAGGCATATGTGTAAGATTGGTGACCAAATTGTAATACTTATGTTGATGATTGATCGAGGTTGTTTACTGTGATGAATTCCAAACAATGTTATCGTACAGATAACACCGGGCTTAAATCCGAGAGAGTGGTGTAATCAGTACTGGGGACATTCGGAACACCTCGGCCATTTCTTAAAATAACCTCGGAGGTAATGGAGAGCCTTTTTTGAAAGTAGGTCAGCAACGAAGGGCCAATCATATCAACTCGGTAATCCCCGTCACAAGCCGGGGATTGCCGGAAAGAGCCGATTGACAAAATATGAAACATGTGTTCATATGATCATCTTTAATGAAAAGGGTAAAAAAACATTCAATTGTGATATATAACTAATTTGTAATTTGTGTATTTAAATACATATTTAGTGCCTGTGTGCATTTTGCGTTATCCGCCGGAAATAAGGCGAATTACCCCAGGATTTCTGGTGCATTCATGTACTGCCTACGAGGTATGTCTACCGACTTGTTACGGGGATTGCCGAGTAGATACGATTGTACTGTACTTTATTTGGGAACAAATCACATAATGTTAGGAAAGGCCGCTTTAGTGGTGGTATTTCAGTGTATTATCGTCAATCTATTGCCAAAAAAGTAAAATTTGAGGAAAAAAATCAAAACGGTATAATATGGCTTAGATTAGACAAAACACTTTTTTCCTTTGATGAACAGGTATTCATATGTAATTCTTATATTCCACCTGTAAACTCACGTGTACTAAACAACGCAAACTTTGATTTTTTCGAGGAAATTGAAAATGGTCTTGAAAGATATAAGAATCTCGGTAAATGTTTCGTAACTGGCGAGTTCAACAGTAGGAGCTCAGATTGTATAGACTTTATTGAATATGACATGTATATTGATAATGACAGCCAGCTGTCAAACCATGTTTACATTATACCACGAGTCTCGAAAGATCACGTGACTGATTCATACGGTAAACGGTTGATTGCACTTTGTAAATCTACCCAGTTTATAATAGGGAATGGTCGTCTGCATAGTGATAAAGGTGTAGGCGAATATACGTTTCATTCACAAAACTAGTGTGGTAGACTATTTACTATTACAAAACGATGACCTAGATCATATCACAAGTTTTAACATTCTTACTCCTTCTGAGTTCTCCGATCATAACGGAATTACATTTTCAATAAAAAGAAAAACATTTACAAGATTAAACACACAAGAAAAAGAGACAGGAAATAAAGAACAGTACATACAATTCGACGTCAATAACATCGATCAATTTATGACAAGCCTTCTAACCCATGAGGACGAGCTTTTAACTTTGACTGACACTGTCGAGAATACAAACGATATCGATAACTTAACAAACAAGTTCGTCAATATTTTAAGAAGATCTGCATTACAAACTTTCGGAAAAAACAAATGCCCGAATACTCAACATATAAAACAATCAAAACACACTCACCATCCATGGTTCAATACAGAATGCTACAATAGTAAGAAAACATTTTGTAAAGCTCGAAATGCATTTAATAAAAATAAGAATAATAGCATTTTACGTAATGAATACATTGAAGCAAAATACTCATATAATAAAACTAAAAAAATAAACAAGAATATGTTTTTACTAAAAGAAAAACAAAAATTAGCAAAATTAAGTAAAACAAACCCCAGATCATTTTGGCAAAAAGTTAAACAAAACTATTCTAAGAAAAAGACAAATTCGCAAACTTTAGAAATAGCAGACTTATACAAACACTTTAAATCGCTTTATAGCAACAACCAAGACCCCATCCAAAATGAAAGTAACAACGACAACATAATATATGACGAGGATTTAGATAAAGAAATAACACTTTCAGAACTTAGAGGCGCAGTTTTCTCGCAATCAAATAACAAAAGCAGTTGGCTCGATGAACTCAATTCAGAAATGTATAAGCATTCATTTGAAGTTACTTCCCCATTTTTATTGAAATTGTTTAATCGATTATTGATCAAGGGAGATTACCCAACATGCTTTGGAGAAGGGATTATCCATCCTGTTTTCAAAGGGGGCGACCGAGATGATGCGAGTAATTATAGAGGAATTACATTAATTAATATCATATCAAAGATATACTCCCAGATTTTACTAAACCGCTTAACTAAATGGAGCGACAAACACGAAAAAATAATTAACAACCAATTTGGATTTCAAAAAGGTAAATCTACTGTTGATTGTATATTTGTTTTGCATTCAGTTATAGCTAGAACACTAGCTCATAAAAAGAAATTGTACTGCGCATTTGTAGACTTCGAAAAATGTTTTGATAAGATAGACAGAACATTTCTCTTTCAAAAATTAATCTCTGAACATGTAAGTTCTAAGTTTGTCACTGCATTTAAAAGTATGTACAATGTAGTAAAATCATGCGTTAGATACAAGTCTGACGTGTCCCCTTTCCTTGGTTGAACCCATCTTGAATTATGGAGCCGAAGTATTCGGTTACCATGCTTGTTATAACATAGAACCCATTCATTGTAAATTCATGAGGAAAGTTCTCTGTGTTAGGAAAAGTACCAATCGAGATGGTCTTTATGGAGAACTAGGTCGATACCCTATGAAGATAAAAAGGACCATAAGTATCATGAGATATTGGACAAAAATTATCCAATCAAACGACAATACGCTCATCAATAGATTATACCAGGTACTTAAAGAAGATGCGAACCTTAACAACAATTATAATGGGATGAATTGGGCGTGGCATGTAAAAACATCTCTGGATAACTTAGGATTAAGCAATTTATGGATTAACCAAAATAATATGACCTTCCACTTTAACTTGATAAAAGAAAGGATACTTGATTCTTACATTCAAAATTGGCGAACTAGTCTAACAGAATCAAACAGACTGGAATCATATTGTTTATTCAAAGAATGTCTTGAGTTAGAAGCACATCTTGAAAAAATTGATAACAAAAAACATAGAACAGCCCTAACAAGATTTAGAATTTCTTCACATGACCTCTAAATCGAAAAGGGTAGACACCTCAACATTCCTCGAACAGAACGTTTGTGCAAAAACTGTAACATGAACATGATAGAAAACGAATACCATTTTCTTGTATGTCCTAAGTTTCGCAACCTGAGACATACCTACCTAAAGCCGTACTATTACCAATGGCCAACACTCCAAAAATTAAAAACTTAATGGTATCAACATCAAAACACATTCTTAATAATTTGTCGCGCTATATATACACTGCGTCTACACTAAGAATAGACAATTAACCAGTATTAACCAAACAAATCAAACTAAAAAAAAAAAATTGAAAGATAGATAAATATTACGGGATTTTAAGTTAGGGGCTCGAACCATTAATGGAACGAAAATCAGATGTTTCGAAGTTTAGCCTTTTCGAACCCCTATCCAAAAACTTTACATCAGGGTAAATGTTTGTTGTTGTTGTTGTTTTTTAATTGAATGCGACGTTATTTAGAACATAAATGTTAAGTGTATAAACTTCTTATCCAAGTCTAGAGAAATGTATTCATTTTCTGGAAAAATATATTCATCTTCCTTTCGTTTGTATATAATACCAAATACTTGACACCATAGGGATTGATTGTCTTTATTGAATGTGATTTTATTTAGTATACATGTTTGTGTAAAAAATATTTTCCTCCTAATTCAGGGTAATATATTGTCATCTATCTCCTATATATGTTTTTGGCTCCATAATAGAGGATTTTTGAAGGTACTGTGACGTGAAAATATACTCGTGATGAGCAACGTTTCATTCTACAAATATTCTTATTTTTTAAATAAGAACCCGTTATGTTGTCTGTTAATGCCTATCTACATTGAATATATGTTAAAAACTTCCCACAGGAATGGGTTAAATCCTTGATTGTAAGTATGTATTTTTACACTGGAATTGTTATATTTCCATATAATAAAAAGTCTGCTGCTATGAAAGCCAGTCAATTATCTTGGATCTAGATTGTATTGATTAATAAAAGGAATAGTGCAGGATATTCACGACTAAGAAAAAATGATTTATAATCAAATTCCTTACAACAAAATTGATAGAATTATTTCCTTTTAAAAAACATAGCCTCCTACTGTGTCCTGACTACTCTGTTCTCTTTTACAAAGGAAAACTATAACTGTATCAACTTTCTATCTTGTTCTTCTCTTGAAAATCCTTACCGATATGTTACTGTCTATGCATGTGTTAAAATGTATGCATTATTTTTGTTATGGCTATAAGTATGCTTTGTGCTATTTTATGCTGAATAAAAATTGAATTGAATTGAATTGAATTGATTGTACTGGGGAATCTAACTGTTTACTCGGTGTGAAGGGTTGAACTAACAGTAAATGCGACTATTCAAACACTGTTGACAGGTCAAGCAGACGTGTAGATTTCGTCGCGTTTAACTCTTTACCAAACGCCAAATTTCCAACTGTCCCAAATTGAAAGAGTTTGCATACAACATTTCAGAATGTGATGAAATTTGAAGTAATCCTCTGGTAGGGCAGAAAACATTGTTGGAAAAGTGAAGAATTGCTCATTACTTCTCCTTTTCACACAACGGTTTCCAGAGTTTTCTGAAACTAAATGGTTAAAAGTCGTTATGGTTTGGTAATGGGTTAATCGAAAACGTTGTATCGTCTTTATCAAATAAAGCATTTGATATATTTTGGCTTTATTGTGATGAAATAGCCAACAGTGCGTTTGGCGATTAACACTTTAGTTCTTGCACACTGCTAACGTATACGTCTGTTGATGGCTAAACTAGGAATCGGTCTAATCGTCTGATGATGTGAATGGTCCAATTAGCATGTTAAATGACCATTTGCTGCGAAAGGACACTTCAATTATTTCCGGAGGTCGCTGTACCATGAGAAATAGTTCTTGGAAATCTAAAGTGCAGCATTTAATCGTTAGCATTAAGTCATAAGAAAGATGAGGACGCGTTATTAATTGATTTTGGTGTTTGGTGTGTATGTCATGATTTAGATTCTTTACGTTGTTGATTATTTCCGAGAAATTCGTCTCAGAGAAAGAACGAAAGATGTTGGTAACTGGTGCCTATCTTTACATATCGTTGAATGAAAGCATAGGGTGGTAAAAGGAATAGACCGTTAGACAGATATCAAGATGACATGTCCACTATCTACGCTTCTTGAACAACGTTATCACTATCTTACACATTCCTCATTACTCATACATTGGGATATTTGAGATTTGTTTAAATTGCATCCAACAGCAGACGTCTAAATAGTTTTCAAAAAAATACTTTCTCTTCATTATATTGGCTCGAAATAAATGAGATAAAGGAATAGACTGCCCCTTAGTAGCAATTAATCCATTTGTCAGGGTAATCTCAAGAGTCATCTGATGCAGATGCTCCAAATTAAAAAATAATGGAGTAAAACGTTAACAATATTGTCAATATCAAACCAAGAATAACGCATCTACTACATGTTGATGATCGAGACGTACCCTTTTGGTTAAGACAACGACGGTCTACAATCATAGGCTAAAATGTGTCTATCTGATCTCTTTTTGTTTTGTAGAACTTCCACAAAAGAACTTGGCGACGTTTGTTTAGGATCTGAAGATTAAGATGGGAGCTCCATACCCTTATGGGTTAAGATTTATTTCTAGCTAGTTGTTGGGAACTAAAGACCACTGAAATGCGATCAGCACTCTGTTATCGGTACAGACATTGGTAGAATCTTGATTGAAATAGTTCTTTTTTCAAAAAAGACCGAATTATATAAATGATTCTCAGTGGGTGTAAGTGTTGTTCAAACTAACCCTTTTACAATTGTCGGCAATGATATCATTTTATAATTTCCTTGCGTTCTCGTTATTTCCTACATTCATAGTTTCATGAAACGATAAACGCAACAAATATGTTCAAATTTTATTTTGATAACAAAATTAGATTACTTGTGCAAACAAAGTCGTCTGTCAAATATGGCCCATCATTAAGCATTATAACTGATAAGCAGTTTAGGAAAAGAAGTCAAGGTCTCATCTCGATTGATTGGATATGTTCATTTCCATTTTCCTGGAATAACAACATCTTTGCAAAATTGATATTAGTCAATCTAATAAACTTATGCTTTATTGCTGACCAAAACTTACAGAAAAATCGAGGGTCGCCGGTTCGATCCCGTCAGGCGCAGAGAAAATTGTTGGAACTAACCCACAAATCGGTCAGAGTACCCGTTAAGTATCCAGGAAGCAGTCAGCGAGAGTGAACTTTAAAAGCTTCAAGCTTCCTACACAATCGATGTAAAACAAATAGAAATAGGAGTTCGAACTGAAAGCTGAAATGCAATTGTTGACATCTATTATCTTTTTATATCGTATGTGAGGCTTTAAACCTGGAACAAACTCTTAAGATGAATGCTGTTCATTGATGAAAAAGAAAGAATCGGCGCTTGTACTGATAAACAAGATAACACACCGGTTATACTCAACAGTGAAACCCCGATCTTCTTCATAGTCTAAGACCAGGTGTTGGTTCAGATTGAGAGTGTCACTATTACGCACTATATGATTGGTTAAGTTGTCTTTCTATATCAAAGACAATGTATATATCACTCAAAGAGCCAAAGGCATACTACTTTAAAACAGTTTGTTCTCTTTGTACCGAAATACGGTTTGTTGACTCGTACATTTCATATTCACCTATATCAACTTTCATTCTGTGTCTTAAATGTATCTGATAAGCAAGTGTGTACATGTGTATGATAAGCCAATACTTACTCAGACAAAATAAGAATCACACAGCTTGTAAAGGGAAACAACTCATAATAGCCAATCTGTCCAAGTCTGTTCTACTACAGTTTCGCTACACTCATTTCTTATTCTTTGCATTATATTTGATAACCTTTATTTTCGGTTTAGGTGCATTCCATCCTGGCCTTAATGCAGGGTTCATTGGACTTCTTTCCCGCTGGATAAACTTCTTATTTCTCACAGATGCATACGGGCTCCTGTGCGGCACAGGTAGCTGCGCTGGGGTCACGATAATGGCTGACGGACTGGTGGCGGGTTGGGTGACCGATCCGGCAGAGTCGAGACTCGAACATGAACTTTTATAGGCAGCCAGTATTGGGAGTCTGTAATCGTGTACCACGTCCTCGCTGACCTCGACCTTGCCGTCCTGCACGCGTTTTCGGTGACACACCAACAGCACAATACCGGAAACCAGTCCCGCTATCACCACAACACTGAGGACCTCTAGCGAGAGTTTCAAGGCGGGGTTTACTTCGTGAACGTCCTCTGATATCACATAGCTGGGCACCACTTTAATTGCCAGAATCGCCACACGTTTTTGCTGGTCTTGTGATTCTTCCATAGCCTGAAACAATGGATGAATGCTCATTAAGGTTCATACAGCACCATTGGTGAACTTGATAATCCAAAATATAGTCGAGCATCGATACTTCGGTAGTCTTTAATCCGGATTACTCGCCATCCGGACTGAATTTGTAGGGAGCGGTCCTCACCTTCATTAACTGTACTGTTTAATCCTGAAATTCCGCGTTCCGGCTCCGTACAATGAAATTGAATCCAAGTTAAGATGTATGGTACCGAACCCAATATGAAGGCTTCATATGAGATCTTAAGTCCTCCAGTACCAATATCCATTTCCTTAAATGGTTTATTTTTTTAAAATATAGAATTAAAACGTTGTTTACTTAATGTTGTTAGTTTAAAGGCTTTATGAGCTCGTTTAGTTGTAAAATAGATGGAATACACAGCTTTCATTAATTCAGGAAAATCATAAGATATAATAATGATAATTGGATATAAACTAAGCCTCTAAATGTGGAAAATGCAGGTATCATTGACCAATAGATTTCGTCAACTAACCCTTTACCAAACGCCAAATGTTAGACTGTCCCAAATTGAATGAGTTTGCAGACGACATTTCGAAATGCGATGAAGTTGAAAAATAATATTCTGATATGACAGAAAACATTGTGGGAAAAGGAGAAATTGCTCGTCAATTTCTCCTTTTCCCAAAATGTTTCCAAAGTCATCTGCAACAAACTGGTCAAATGCCGTTATTGTTTGGGAAAGGGTTAAGAATCTAGCACTTATAGAATATTAATGGTCGGTCTTTCAACCAAAACACTTACCTCAACAAAAAGGACGTATTGTTTAGAATAAGTAGAATTCATTTTCTTCTTTTTAGACACCTTTCCGTCCGTCCCGTTCAGTTGAAAATAGATGTCGTAGTCTAATGGCTCCGCTAAAATATACATATTATAGACAGGATTGTATGGTAGTTAATTCAAAGAAATGACAAAAAAAACGAATATTTGTATAATTGCAAAGTATCATTGTTTAGAAGCAAAAATATTTCTTTTAGGTCCCAAAATAACTTGCCATTCAAAAACTAATACAACTTAATACCATTCCACATACTCACACATTGATCATTCATCGTTCTGTATTTTCAAAAATGATATCTACTAATTTACAACTTGCACGGGTAGTCCCATGTGTATTTAAAGGCTTAAGACACAATTGAATCATAAAGAGAAGTTGTGCAAAATCCTTTTGTCAAAATTGTTTCCATTCAATGCAACAAAGAATACATGAATGAAATGATAAATATATTAGCTTGTCCACGAAGAGATTAAGTATAACGTTTCAAAGCATTTAGAGCTTAGAGTTGTAATACAAATAGGAGTATTGCAGATTCAAAGACAGAGAACGGCATTTTCAAACCTAACTGTTATCATAATATTTAATCGCCAGTAATTGTCAGAGTTGACTGGAATTAATTCATAATTCAAATAAAGAAGTGCTTCTTGACATTGTTCTATCAAATGTCTTGTTTGCAATCGTGAAACACAACCAACAGATTCATCACCTTAATGATACCGAATGGTTGTTGAAAACTGCAATGAATTGGACAAACCAACGATACGATTGGGCTGTATAACGATGCTGACCGATTCGTGTAATAAATATTACCGTGCATAACCCTGTATGATACCACATTGGCCTGTGTTAAATCGCCATCTACAGCACGTATTTGGGCAGGGCTGATCTCGAGTGGACCCTGAAACAATAAAATATTAATAAATATTTTATTGGTTGATATATGTTGAACACTTACGAATAATCCGTTAAGCCAGGCTTCGCAGCATTAAGCAAGCTGTTTATATGTTGTTACTTGGAAATATTATTACCGAGTAGAACGATCGACACTTTGTTGGAACATAAGGGAATTTAACTGATCTGTGGAATTAAAACGTTTAGAGGAAAATGAAAAAAATATATTTTAGCAGCACCCCCTTTTCGCAACAATGTTTTCTTTCTTATAACTGGAAAATCTTAAAATAACTCGACCGATTTTTAAGGCAGAAACTAAATGTTTTGTGACAAGATAAACCTTGTAATAGTCGGCCTTTCAAGCCGTTCATGTAACGGGACTTTGGGAACGCATGTCACCTGAAATACTCGTATAAAAGAACAATTGACCTCACCACAAATGATTCGCTGGTATCCGCAGTATACACGGGAACCACACAGCTCTCGTGTGCTGCTATATCCTGGAATACCGGTACTGTGTCGTCTATATCAAGAATGGTTATATTGAGTTTGCGAGGCGGCACCTGAAATACGAAGTTTCAAACCATATTGAAATAGAAACACACAATATGTAAATAAGAAATTGCTCGTCAACAACATTTATTTTATCTTTTCGTTGAAATAGTGGAGAAAGTTTTCTGTTGTAGGTACACCAATGTGAGTTGTACGAAATACTTCAGTGCGGGTAACAAGACAATGTTTGCGCAATTGACAAGAACACAAACTTCCATCTGTTGAATGCAAAGAGACCTCCATGGGCTAGTGGTTAATACAACGAACATGAACTCACATGACACAACACCGCTTGGGTCCTAATCAGCGATGTATTTAGATTTATTTACGAGAGCTAGTCCGATTGTTTCCTGGCTGACTAATAGAACGTAGATGGTTCTACCCGTTTTTGTCAGTCCAATCAGGATGACCCTGGGGTCACACTTTGACTGAAAAGGTTAAAGCAATTTTGAGGTCAATTAGAATAGATAAACAACAAACATTTTAGTGTACTTTTATTAATAAGTTTTGTTCTGTCACTCCAACAAATAATGGTGGACATGCATATCTCTAGTTATATTCCAAAGTGGGATTGGCAATTTAAGATTATCAGCCAGTTTAAGATACTAAACTATGTGTCAGTTATTTTTGTGACTAATTCAAACTGCTGACATCTATTGAAACTTATACTCTATCTCTAGTCTGTTGGGTGGAATTTGCTTAACGACTTCATACATGTACCTTGATGAGACCCGGTGATTCTTCGAAGCACTTGATCTGGAATTGGAAACTGCTCACACGGCTGTTCTTATTCTATAATATAAAGTAAATGTTGTCTCTTTGATAAAGTATGACTAAACACATAACGTGCACCCATTTCAGAGCAACAAAAGTATATGTTATGAGTAATCGGAGCATCTGTCTTGCAGTAAACATAAAAATATAAATCACACTTTTTTCATCTTGTTTCAGTTTAGAAAAGAAGGTATACTTTATCTATCTATCTTTATATTTAAGTGGTGCTGATTCATTTTCTTATGATTGTCAAAGTCTATCATACCAAGATTTGTTTATACACTGATGATTTTTTCCATCAAATATTTAGTGAATAGCTATACAAATCTATCAATAAGGACGTTTAAGAAAGTGTCTGGAAAAAGCTTTCTTCTTTTGGTTTCAAATATTTAACGTTTTTCTAATTTCGTTTATAAAAAGGGAAAGTGACTTGTTCAAACTAAACTCACCATTGTACTGTATTGGGTCTCAACGTGTTCTATATAGTCAATACATGAAGATGCAAATAGTACTTCTCCTCCATCATTTAATGGTAATCAATGTGAACTTACCGCTTTCAGGTACATGTCTTCTAAGTCGATATACTTTGCTGTTTGGAACATATAAGCGGCACCTGTGTGGGAAATGTTGAAATACTCCTCCATTAATCCCCGTAGGTCAGGAGGGTCTACTATTTCTAGGACGAAGGATACCTTTTCTACACCGAAGATCGGCACCAGTACTGTTCCTGCAATGTTCGTAAAACACATAAAGATAGCTATGTACACATGAAGGTATTAAGCATAAGGAATAATGATAACTTAACCCTTTACCAAACCCTGTCCCAAATTGAAAGAATTTGCAGACGACATTTCCAAATGTGATGAAATTGAATAATACCGCTCTCTCAGAGCGCGAAGCGCTCGGAGAGCGGATAACGGTAACATACGTACGAGAAACAAGTTATGTTAACACCGGTTATACCATTAGCAAAAAAACAGGTGGCTTCCGGTTTACCTAAAGGAGAAAACTCGGGTTTGCTTCGGGTGTTTCCGGCTTTACGGAATGGACTGGTTCTATCTAAATTTATTTTCAAGCACTACCTTTATCTACCAATATATCTACCAATAGTGAACCATTCCTTGTAAAGAGAAAACTCGGGTTTGCTTCGGGTGTTTCCGGCTTTATGGAATGGACTGGTTTTACATAAATTCAATGCCGCTCATTGAGTTTATTTCCGCCAATCATGAATGAACCATAAACCATTCTATCGAAAAACAAAACACGAACAACACGATCGGCGCCACCGCTTCAAACTTTAAATTGGACACAGTTTTCAACTCCTTGAAAGGACAACGTATCGCCGGTTGTAGGTAAGAGAACTTTTTGTACTCTTTCATTTCGTTATAAAACAGTATAGCTAAATGGACCATTTTCACCAAAATTCGTCATAGAAAAATCGAGAAGGCGAGCCCTCGTCACGCCTCGCCGAAGATGCTTCCTCTAAACAAACATCCATCTGAAAAAAACTTCTCCCTTTTCAGTAGAACTACAGCATTCATTTTTTAGTATTACAGTACATGTTCCCTTCAGTACTAGGCTAGAAAGTGTGTGTTGCCCACAACACCCCACGGTGAAATAAGTGTTCACCTTCTATCGATTCGGTGATTACACCCTGCAGTTTGGCATAATCTAATGTTTATGTAGACGGTCTATGTCATTTTCGCGGTGTGTAAGGAAAGCATTAGGTACACATCGTGTTGTATATGGAATACACTATTATGCTGACCAATAAAGCAACGATGTCAACTCGTCAGTTGCTGACATGGATTATTTGTTATTGTTGGAGCTTTTAAATTGAGTACAAGGTACCGTCTTGACAATTTGATAGCGTTATGGGCCGATAGTTTAAATAACGATGACCGCGTGAATTTCCTTTTCAAAAAATGAAATACCCTGTAAAGTATTTGGTTATATATGTCACCTTATTTTAGTTTACTTGATTCAAGTGATACTATTATTTCCAAACATTGAATTATTCTTGCAATTGATAATTTTGGCCCAAAGGTTTGATCCTTAAGTTGATTCTTCTTTATTTCACAGATTGCATGATGGTTGGGAATATGACAATTTCAAACAAGATTCAAAAGAAAAGATGATGCAGACCTGCATAAACATTGACTCTGTTTTATAATACAAGTAAGTACATAGTCTTTCTCATGCCCCTTTGAACTTTACAAACATAAGCCTCATAACCATAGAAGATAACTTTTGAAAGCAATAAATGTTGATGAATTTGTTGTTGCTCAAAATGTGTAATTGACTTTTTCTTTTCTTCTTTCTTTTTTCGAAAATCTTCATGAGAATGAAACCAAAATAAGTCAAAACAGGTTGAAATATAGATTTTTATCAACAATCAGTTCTTTTTCTTCCTGTCAGATAACTGCTTCAATTGACTACCATAGGGATAGAATTATTTCCAAAATGTTACCAATTAAGAATAATCAGTCAGTTAAAGTGTAGCCAGAATTTACGGTGGCATAGAGGTGACAGGTATGCAATTTTTTTTTCTGATTTGGTAAGTCGAAATAACGAGAAAATTAAGTCGTTATTTCAATTTATTAACTCGAAAATAACGAGATAGTTAAGTCATTATTTCGACTTACTAACTCAAAATAACGAGATAATAAAATCATTTTTTTGACTAACTAAGTTGAAATAAGGAGAAAATTAAGTCATTATTTCGACTTACTTACTCAAAATAATGAGATGATTAAGTTTTTATTTCGACTTACTAACATGAAATAATGAGATAGTTAAGTCATTATTTCGACTTACCAACTTGATATAATGAGATAATTAAGTCGTTATTTCGACTTACTAACTCGCAATAATGAGATAGTTAACTCATTATTACAAGTAAGTTGACCAATCAGATCCATTCAATCTTTAACTTAAAGTATAATGTGGTTAACATTGCGTCACACTGTACGTAATTTCACATGAATTTGCTGAATACAACGAACCATCTGATTGGTCAACAAACTTGTTATATCGAATTAACCATCTCGTTATTTCGAGTTAGTGAGTCGAAATAACTACTTAATTATCTCGCTATTTTGAAGTTCGTAAGTCTGAATAATGACTTTACTAACTCAAAATAACGACTTAATTATGTCATTATTTCGAGTGAGTAAGTCAAAATTACGACTTAACTATCTCGTTATTTCGACTTACTTACTTAAAATAACGACTTAGTTATCTCATTCTTTGAGTTAGTAAGTTGAAATATCGACTTAATTATCTCGTTATTTAGACTTACTAACTCAGAAAAAACAAAAATAAAATCGCATACATGTCACCTCTATGCCACCATAAGTATTGCCAAAAGATTGATACTTTTTATTTTTCTCTTTCAACAGCCAAAACGGATGACTTACTGGTAGAGTAAGGAAGAGATAACAACATCAAAATATGCTGGAGGATCACACAGACTCGGTACAATAAAAAACAGATGAAGATTTACATGGACGCCCGAATAATATTAAATCTATAGATATGTTTTTACTCATGAACTGTTTCAAAACTTAGTTTTCTCCTCAAAAGACTATTTCAAGGATAGTGTTTAGTGTTATTTGGTACTGATAACATCAAATGACAATAATATAGAAAAACTCTGATGGACTATGGAATATTCTATTATGATAACAATGTCACATATGTCTTATGGTACTCATTTTCTTTTCTCTTTTTCAAGAAGCCTTCAAAAATTCAGATTAATGAGACAAAAAGCATGCCCATGCTCTATTTACACAGCTTAGTAAGCCTACAGCAGACCAGTGGAAGACAGAAACTTGAGTCATAACTTGAAATTCTTTTCTTACAATGATTTTATTGCTTGTGTATGATATTTTTCAATGAAACAAAGATCAGAGTTGAATTTAAATTTTATGCATGCATCAATGTAAAGTTATTACTTTTCCTTCAGTTTCCATGGTAAACCCCTTAACTTTCAACATAATTTTTTAACCAATTATGGCAAAGGGAAATTGGCTCAGAGAGCACATTTGCCTTGTCACAATGCTTCTTTTCATTGGTTAAAGAAAATTTTAATTATATCTGCTATTGCTTTAAATTTGAAACAATATTTTGGAAAAATTGGATAAAAGTCTTAAGGATGTATGTCATAGAATATTTGTTGATTATTTTTTTTGGAAAATCTAAAGGTGATCATACATATTTCTGCCATATTCTTCCAACTTTCAGGAGTTTTTTTTAAACTATGAAGACAAGGGAACTGATGGCATCAAGAATGAAAATAATGTCCCAGGATCAAGCAGTGATTTCATTAGATAAAATTATCTATCAATGTGTTAGAGCAAAGATTTTGAAAACATGAACAAATACTGTCTGCTGATTTTCATGTATGTCTTTTAACTACATTTTATTAATAGTTTATTGCATATCATTTATTGCATATTTTGTTTTTTAAGTTCTTTGATATATAAACACATATAAAAAAGCAGTGTTTTATGTGTAAAAAAAGGTAAATAAAATACTAATAGAAATTTATGGAATCTTTTACTTTTATTTTAAAGTTCAACAAAAAACCAATTGGCTACAACAAAGCTATTTGTTGTTTTTGAATGATCTTTTGGAGATCTGCAAAGCAATTTATGTGGTATTTCCTTATCTCAATTGAACAGTAATGAAAAATTCAAGCAAAGACCTGATTGGCTTTCTATATGATTTAGTTAGTCCCTAAGAATGTACAAGCAGATGAGTATGTTGTTTGATATTGTCTGATACTATTAACCAAAATGATCCTTCTTCATCACCAAATGACATGTTGTTTGTTCTCATGATGATTTAAAGCAGTACCTACAACACATGATTTTGTGAAGAAAATTCTATGATTTCATGCAGAGACAGACTTGTGATTCAAATATTGTAGTTTGGTTGTTCTGACATTGCATGAGCAGTTTGTCCTTACATGATGAATGTCTCATTATTGATGAAAGGCCCTCAAACACAGCCCAAGCAAGTAAACTTATACCCATATAGAACATCTACCATCAAACAAGCTCACTAAGAGTCTGCAAGAATACTTATCCTTTTACTGAGACCTACCTAAATGTGACAAAGATGACAGCTTTGTGACAAAATGAGTATTTGCTCCTCAAAGTAAGCCAATTCTTACATTTCCACAAAGTTGTACTCTGAATTGATATTGAACCGTATATTCAGTATGCAAGTGTTTTTCACAAAACCCATGCCATTGAGTTGAGAGAGCGGTCTAGAGGCAATGCCTTAGTTCATATTAATCTTTTGTTTGGGCAAAAAACATTGTCGGAAAAGGACAAATTGCTCGTAAAGCGCAATTTCTTCTTTTCCAACCATGTTTTCCAGTGTTGTCTGTAACAAACTGTTCAAATTTCGTAATTGTTTCGTAATTGGTTAAGACACCGATGGTGCAGGTGTTATCTAAAAGAGCCATTGGCCATTACCATGGGGATATTGTTTAAGTGTAATTAAACGTAGTCTTAGGATATTTCATATCTTTACCACATCAACATATCTAATGACCATCGTACGGATGAGGTTATATAGAGAGCATGGAGAGTTATATCAAACGGTTTTATGCACAGAAATGCTTTTAAAAATGACATTTAAAATGGAAATATATCCAATTCAAAAATATTTCAAACCGTCTTCCAATCCAATGATTAGTATATTTAGGTTATCAATGGCTATATTCACTGCTACTAAACTGCTTTTTTTTTTTTAATGATAAACATAAAATATGTATAAACAATACGACAAACCTGGTGCTTGGTTTTCTTCGAGCTTGATGTGACTCGGAAATTGGTTTAATCCTTTAGTACAGCAACCGCCATTTTGTGAGCAATGTGGTAGCGCCGCCATTGTTGGTGGTGGTAATACTGAATGCACTAAAGTGGGCGACAACGTAGAACTACTTCCGGTCCATGCTGATGACGTCGTTAAAGTATCTGTAGTTCTCGTATATGCGACAGATTGTTGAATAGCTGATGACGATGGGGACAGTGTATCCGAGATACTTAAACTGTTTGAGGAAGAAGAAGCACTAGATATAATCCCGTGTGTATTAGGCACTATATGTCCTTGACCATGTGTAAATGCCATGTTAACAGAACTCAATTCAGACAGTGTGTTTGAGGCACTATACTTGTATGAAGCGGAGATACTTTGTGTTGGTACCTCCCTGCTAAGGAAAGAACTTGTACCCATAACGTTCATGGTAGAAGTAATGGAGCTAGGGTGTATATTAACACTTGCTGAATGTGACAATGGCGTCGTTCGTACAGGATTAGGTGGTGTACCTTTGTACAGCGTATATGGTGCGCTTGGCTGTATTACTATCATTGAAGGACTTGGACTTGCCACTGTTCGGGAACCGGGTGTTGTCCTGTTTCCCGTCGTTCCAGATGTCAAAGGCGTTGTTGCAATGGGTGTTAAATGATCTATAGAAGAAACAATAGGATACTTGAAGACTTGGAGAGAGCATTATTTGCGGCAAATATTAGAACATGTTGTCACTGGTATTTACACCACAAATATCAGACTTTCTGCTTTTACCACTCGATCAGCATTTAGTATCCTGTGGTAAGGTACTATCTCATAATCCCGAGACTCAGTTGAAAGCTTATCTATTTTACATCGATTGAAACCAGTTCCTCATCATTCCGGCAAAACAGATCAATACAAAAATCCAGGGATTGCACGCAATGCATATAGAGAGATTAAACGATAATCTTGTAATTTGAAATTGTATTAGCCCTTATTAATGCTGGATACTTTTCTTAGAATAGATTTTTGTGTCGCCTGCTTTCCAAAATCTTAGATATCTGCTTACTTTTGATGAAGACAGATACTCAGTGTAGCAAACAGGTTATATTACAGGCCAGCTTCCAATTCACTTGGCGGCTGGCCTGGATATAACCTGTGTGCATAAGCATGAAGTCGGTTTCAGCACTATAAGGGTTAGGATTTGTCAGTGTTAGAGATGATTTTGAATGAAGCCTGACTGACGCCTGTTCTAGTAAATAAGAAAAGATCCAGTCATTTCTTTAAACGTATATCATCACAGATAAAGTAACAAGCCATATCTGTGATTGATAGGAAGAGATTGCATCAATTTTGCTTTACAGATCAAACACATATTTAACGTAAAAATTGCTGATGAATCAATTAAAGTAGTTACCTTGTATAATGAGGAACATCAACACTGGTATATAATAACACTGCATTTTCACAATTCTTTAAATCCAATAGTGCTATATAATATAGAAAGTGTTATTTAACCTTGATTGGGTATTACTTCTATTAGTGTATGTGTTATCGCAAACGACCAGCGTCGTCACAAAATGCTTGTGTGTTAGTCATTTCATATTATAAATTACGGACTTTCTCTTATCCAAATAGTCATTATTTTACCAAACTCACATTCCCTGGTCATAATGGTTTAAGTGACTGGTCCAAACCGAAAGCAACACCATGCGATATTTATTGAGTATCAAAGATATCGATGTATTTGTGGTGTGGGGTGTTGGACGGTGCAAAAAGGGAAACGTGTATGTTAATAGCAATTTCTTCTGTTATCAGTTTTTCAACCTTAACCCTTTTCAGAACGATACATTTTCGACTGTCCCAAATTGAAAGAGTTTTCGGACGTCATTTCAAAATGTGATGAAATTTAAAAGTAAAAGGCCAGAAGACATTGTAGGAAAAGGAGAAATTGCTCCTTTTCCTACAATGTCGTATGCAACAAACTGGTCAAATGTCGTAATTGTTTGGTAATGGGTAAATCGGCCTTACTACGACGGATCTGTTGATCATAAGTGAATAAAACATTAACCTATACCAAACCTCGTATTAGTATCAGTAGACAACAGTTAGAAATCGTTGAAATCATCCTCCGTGGTGAATTAGGCTTCTCACTGCAACAAAGGGTAAATCATTTGTAAATTTCTACTGGTTTTTGATTGCATTTTATACGTGATGTTGCTGGAGAAGTTTCCGTTTCGTATTTGTTTTATTTGTGTATGGAATGGTTATTTTACAGCGCGGTCCTGAGCTATCGACACAGTTTTGAAGTTAGTTACGCATGGTGCAAACTTTATTCAAAAGATAATAATGATATATATTTCTTGAGTTGTGTTTGTTTGTCTTTTTACTGGGATAGGGAAACTCTCTCATACTTCGGATCCGATTTTAATATTAAAGATAAATACACATTAAGCAACGAGGACGTTCAAATAGAGTTTACCGGTGTGTTTCAATGGAAAGAACATTCAGTTGAAAGGCGAAAAAAGAATGTGTGATAAGAAAACCAAATATCACAAAAGATGCCAGACCGGCGTTCACTAGCAGTGCTAGGTCGCAATACAAGGATATATCATTTTCAATAAATTTCGTTAGTAAATGTTTGACCCTTAGAATGCTGGGCAAATTTCTAAAGAAATATTTGTGTGTCTTCTGCTTTCCGAACTTAAAATATGTGCTTAATGTTGATTAGGAAAGATACCCAGAGTAGCAAACGGGTTAGTTCACAGACCAGCCCCCAATTTACTTGGCAGCTAGCCTGGATCTGATCTGTTTGCATAAGCATGAAGTCGGTTCCAGCACTATAAGGTTTAAGGGGGAATGTACTAAACCTGCAGTTCCTAAACGTAACATACCAGACGCTAGATATGTTATCCCTGAATTGGTCAAAAGTTAAACGGCGCTGTTTGATATAGCAGAGATGAAATACGATAACATTGTTCTTCTTATGGAGACATTTAAAACAAAGATTTACACAAATACCATTTAAAATATTCAGGTTACTGACGTTATTGATATTTTGTAATTTCTTTATTTTATTGTAAAAAAAAGCTTCATTTTGACAGAATTCCTCTTTCTTCGTTTTGTTTTATCGGATCGTTTTCTTAAAACACGTCATATGCCATCAGTATGGGGGTAAAGGTTTGATTTAATCACCGAAAACCGAGGGAATAAGCATATCAGTCAATTTGGCATTGCGCTATTTGATAAGCCAATTCATGGGTAGCCAATTACAAATAGCAAGCTAAATAGACTGACTGGGACTTACCTCATTTATCAAATAACGGGAGTTTTTTTTCAACGGATTACAACAAAACTGGACGTATTTAACGTTACATCATATTTTGTGTTTGTTTCAAGAGCTAAGACTTAGGTCCATTTTGGTTAATTGATTTGTGTTTCATAAATTTCAATATTTGCTTTCTGATAACATTCAGTTATCTTTGAGGTACTTTCTGCTTTTTACATCATTTGGAAAAAAGAACTACATAGGCCATCGGTGTAGCTCTAGTAGTCGCTCTCTCACATTCATGTACGAGCTTTGCCAATCTCCCGACAAACTGCATCAAATGTGGATAAACTAAACCGAATTTCTAAAACGTCCACTTGATATTTAATTCATATCTTGGAAAACAAAATATAAAAACTTTTGACATTTGCGTATACTTATGACATACTTTATTTAAAACATATCTAAAAGTTCATTTGATTTAAATAACTTATTCAAACGTTAATAAGGTGGTTAAGATTAACACCCTACATGTAATTTCACACGAGTCATAGATTGGTGTTTTAGAAATCTTTAGTAGACCGTACGCCCACCATTCGCGGGTAACAAACATACGACACCAAGCCACATCTGAGAGATATCGCTGATCTAACCCGTGATGTAAAACGAACGTGGGCTGGTATTTCTCAGCAGTACCTTCATCGATACATCATACCTATGAGGGCTCGGTGTCATGCAAAGCTCGAAAGATTACCAAGTAGATTGTAAGGTTGCATGGTTGTATCAAGATATGAACAAACAAAACCAAGGAATTAAGAATAAACTTCTTGTGTGGTCATCTAGGAATAGTCCCGCGAAAACACGCTCATCCATCTGACTAAAGGAATGCCTATGGTTCTTCCCGGCTAGACCAGCCCTTATGGGCCGTTAATCATAGGGTCTTCGTCCATCATAGAGAGTCTTGCCTCACAAGGCAACTGAAATGTTGATGCGATGGAAACCTCATATAACTATAAATACATACTTATACAGAAGCTGGTCCGATACGAACTGTCAGCTTTGTATAATTTTCTAATTCAAAAGAAGCATTTGGAGTCGAAATCCTCCTGACGTTAAACATGTGCTTCTAATTGAACATTATGTTGCCTGAATTGACGTATCTTGGAAAGTATCTTGGGAACGACTCTACCCTCTGAGACACAGTTAAGGGTGTGTGTACTTATATATGAACACATTTAGGTAAGAAATATAACTTGAAAAAACAACAACATTCAGACACGGATTCGCAGGTACTCTTCACCTGATCTACTGAGGAATGGGCCGGTTTCAATCGCTACACCGGAACATTGATCGGTATATTTTTTGTACCAAGTTCTAACCGTTTAAAGAGCTAACCTATAAAATTTTGTTGAAATAGGCGTAAATCCAGATATTGACCCTCTTGATGTTTATGCGGATGCTTTACGCGCAGTTTTATCATTGAACAGGTTTCGTTTTAAAGACTAACAGACATCGCTTAGCATTCCCTTATCAAGAACATATGTCTTACTCATTGACACTAACTGGAATTGGTTACCAGAACGAATAGAAAGAATCCACAGACGTTCACCTATATAAATGAGAAAAGTTAGTATTCTTTGATAATCATTCTGAAAGCAGGATAAGTCTATTTTTTAAGCGTATTTTGTATCTATGAGTCTGTATAAACCGTTATATGCTAGAAAGGTCCACCTCAAAAGAGTCATTGGGTAAAAGAAATAAGAAACATGGGTTTGTAATCAGTTATATTTTTTTATGTATGTCGCCACACGACTCATTACTCAATGCCAGTCTGCTATCAACAGTGACATATCGTCATATCTGAATTCGTTTACCGTGTCGGCAGTCTCTGAATAATCAGTGCTTTCCAAACGATCAGTTTGATATTACCACCGATATTTAAGAGGAATTCACGAGTACCAACAACACGTTTTTGATGTACATGTATACCATTTTATTTAATCCTTTGTTATGGTTATCGCTAGAACTGTCCCATACAAAAGACACAACAAAGCGTTTACATGTGCTTGCTTTGCTTAAGGCATGAGTCATTCAACACTAGACTTTCTAGTAATCAGCATACAAAATATGTACCTGTATAACTATTTACGCATTACTTGGTATTGGATTATTGACATAAGGTGTAATAAAAATTATTTCTGTAAAACTGTATATTGGCACTATCTTTATTTAGATAAATAACAAATACGACGGCCATTTTGGTTTCATTCAGATACTTTATCACTCTTATACATGTTAAAACTATTCTGCCGCTGTTAACTCAGTATATCATTTTCCTCCTTCATTAAGAAGAGTTTAACAGAGAATTGACAAGTGATTTTTAAAGTTGAATTTGCAAAGTTTTGTTTACAACTAGCCTTCACGAATTATTTTATTGTCAATGATAGTAATGAAACTAGTTGTTAGCGATAGTTTGTCACTTTTAACCCAAACTATCGTATCAACGAGAGCGTTTGTGATAAGCATTTAACACTGACAAGCAATCGTGGCTGATGCCGCTCGCTTTATGAACTTAACGGAACAAAACTTTTCACCCATCATATCTGAGCGTAGGAGTAAGACTTATTGATTTCACAGCAACAACTATGAACTAAAGTTTCAAGTGGCACCTTGAAATAAAAATTAATTTGCTGTTGGATTTGTTGGTAACATTAAGTTCGTTATCAGCTGTAACTTATTCTAGCAAACCACGTATCGACGGTTCATTGCTAGGCTATAGAAAGTGCTTCTTCACACACGTGATGTACTTACTAAAGTCTTTCACTAAACCCTCGAAATGTTGTTGCTTGAGTATCTAAACAAAACTATTGCGACTGTCTGGTGCCTCTGTATCGAGTTGACGATGGTTTGCAAGAGAGAGTGTTAGTTATGTCCTTGTGGGGTCCGGGCTTCAGGACTAGCTCGGGCTGCTGCTCTGGCTGTTCTTGCCCGGACGATTGCCCCACACTCTGGCTGCATCTCCGTGAACTCGCCGCGCTGACAGTAATAGGGGCTCGAACCGTTCCCTCCACCGAACTGGCCGCACAGCCCACCCCGACGCTGCACCTACAATTTACATCATGGAATATACAGACATGTTTTACAAAACATGGGCAACGTACCTACAATTTATGTTATGGAATATACGAACATGTTTTACAAAATTGGGGCGCCGTGATTACAATGTATGTCATTGAATATACAGAAATATTTTTCAAAAGGGGCGCCGAAACCTTAAAGGTATATCATGGAATGAACAAACATGTTATACAAAAAGGGGGCGCCGTGCCTTCAATGTATATCATGGGATATAGAGACATATCATACAAAACGACACCGTACCTACAATATATATTATTCAATATACATAAATATTATACGAAAAGGGGGTGTCGTACCTAAAAATAAATGTCATGGAATAAATAGACATTTCTAAAAAGAAAAACAAAAAATAAAAAAAAAAGACAACGGTAGTACAATGTATATTATGGAATACACAGACATATTATACAAAAAGGACACCGTTACTACGATAAACATCATGGAATATACAGACATTTTGAACAAAAAGGGGTGCAACACCTGCAATGTATATGATTGAATATGCAGACATATAACACAAAAAACTGCGCCGTACCTACATATATATCATGGTAGAAACGGACATATAATACTGAACGGAGAACTGTACTTGCTACCTACACCATGAAACATACGTGCAGTTATCCAGAAAAGGGCCCCAACATTCAATGTATATCATACATATTGAACAAATTAAACCAAAGGAAAAAATCACGGTTACTTGTGTCTTTTAAAGAAGCCATGATATATATGTCAATAAAGATTATATCTCTAAATAAAGAGCCCCGTATTAGATATTCCGTCCCGGCAAATAGTCTTCTCGTATCTTAAATAAGAATACATCTTTGAATACAGGGCCCGTGTTAGATATTCCGTCCTGGCAAATAGTCTTCTTGTATCTTAAATAAGAAGAAATCTCTGAATACAAGGCCCTGCATTAGATATTCCGTCCTGGCAAATAGTTTTCTCGTATCTTAAATAAGAATAAATCTCTGAATACAGGGCCCTGTATTAGATATTCCGTCCCGGCAAATAGTCTTCTCGTGTCTTAAATAAGAATAAATCTCTGAATACAGGGTCCCGTGTTAGATATTTCGTCCCTTCTAATAGTCTTCTCGTATCTTAAATAAGAATATATCTCTGAATACAGGGCCCGTGTTAGATATTCCGTCCTGGCAAATAATCTTCTCGTATCTTAACTAAGTCACTGTGAGATGATCTGTCTCTTGTCACTTCACAGTTAACAGTTGTTAATACCCCGATCATCAATGGTTTCAATTATCAATATATTAAGGATCCTTTGGGGGAAATAAGCACGCACTAACGTTGAATTTTCACGGTGGTTTCGAGGCACTTCTGTAAATGTGAAAAAATGGGATTTGATTATGCAAGCTATTAACCATATACTTCATTGCCTGGCCTACCGTAGTGATTTCGACGAAACATTCCACCTCTTCCGGATTGGGTAGCGGGGGTATGGCCCCAAACTGCTGTGGTGTGGGAGTGAGTGGAGCAGTGGTACTTGGCAGTCCTTGGTACACTTCTCGGTAGGCTTCCAACAGGTCCTGGTTTATACCCTGAATAAGAGAGGAAATAAACCTACAGTGTATGTTATCCTGTCACCAGAGAAATTTCTGAAACGATAGTAGGGTGTTGTATAACATATATGTTATTAGATCATTTGATCGCTTCCAAAATTTGTCAGCTTCCACTTTGTGCTTTGATTAATCTTTTTTGTCTTTTTTCATTTTCATTTTATAATCTGATTACCCAAAAGTAGCATGATAAATAGAATAGATGGTTGGTGTCTTAAATGGGAAAAGTTATCGGGGTCAGCTTTAGATAATTACCAGATATATCTTCTGCTCTCCGATTAATATTCCTAATCACTTTGCCCGATAAACTTTCGTATTCAAGATACCAATCATATTGTCTTTATAAGATATATTGTGCGCTTCTATATATCAATTCATTCCGTTGGGTGGATTCTTAACCAGATTTGATAGCATCAGCAAACATTGATTCTCTTGAATCCCAGTAGTGATCACTTATCAATGGCACAAATAACAATTTTTAGTAGTTATTATAATCTGTGCAAAGCACGTTCGCCTTTTTACTCAATCGGAAAATGCTATGCGCTTTTTGTCCATGTTTATTATATCCATTCTATTAATTCTATACACTTTGCGCTTCTAACACTTTTCTTAAATTATTCTATACCAACCGTAAAATGAAGGTTTAGTTATTTATAATTTAAAGACTTTAATAATTCTCATACTATTTGTAACACATACAATAACGGTAGATACAATAGATGTATGTTTTAACCCTGGTGTACATTGATTGCAGAATTTCTCTCTATCAAAGATTAAAAGACCGTTTGAAGTTTGAAATTGTACAGTAAAAACTAAATGACTATATGCTGACACGACCTACGTTAGTGTTATTGATATCGTTACTCGTTTATTTGTGCTGTTGAGCTATCGTCGTCTGCTAAACAACCTCTCTAGTAAACAACATGTATTTACACTCATTCAACCATTGCTGATGAAACGACTTAAATCAATTATTTCTTAACGTAATATACATTTTCTTAATAAGCATTCATAATCGACAGAATGGTTACTGTTAAAGATGTATTAAATTGTTTTTTTCTTTTATTTATAATTTTGTTTAAAACAATTCCTTTACGACTGCCTTAGTGTTAGATTTCGACATCACCTTCGAACAGCGAATCGAATAACTTTTAACTTTGCTAATTTTTACGATATGGACAACGTTAACGATTATGCCATATCTTCCAAAACATCATTTGTAAACGAGGCCAACTGACGAGTCATCTATATTAATCTTTTTACACACGTCAATTTATTATGTTCCAAATTGAAAGAGTTTGTAGACGACATTTCAAAATGTTATAAAATTGAATCATTGTCATCTGATAGGCTCGAAATCATTGTGGGAAAAAGAGAACTTGCATGTTAATAGCATTTTCTCCTTTTCCTAAAATGTTTTCCTGAGTAGTCTGCAACAGACTTTTCAAATGTCGCCAAAGTTTGGTAAAGGGTTAACAGATTATGGATGAATATCTACAGTCATCTACCCCGTTTGCCCTTCCGCCACCATGTCGCCTGTTTCCACGTCTGTTGTTACGACTGACGGACTGACCAGCATTCTGTGTACAACATAACAACACACACAGCATCACAAACACTAGAACCACGATCCGTAATCCACAAGCAGCCATTGCGTTCCAAGAACAGAGTTAATTCTGATGAAGGTCTGCGAAGTCTAACGCCCCTATGGATACTGTTACAGACCGTGCATCACTATGTGCATTCTGCGCTTAATAATCGTGCAGAGTGCATCGTTTATAAACCAACTTTTATTGGAACAATTTGAAGTTGTGCATCGAAATGCATCTACAAATTAAATCCCCGACGAGCCTTTACAGCTCGGATAAGACAATCTGAATCATCAATTTTTGCCATCGAATCAAAGAATCCTTTTGGCTGTAATCTGAGTAAGAGATAATTCTCAAATTAGTATCGAATAGTAATCCTTTCATTATTTGAGTTAGCTTGAGAAAGATAATCAGAACAAAGTTTTGCTGGTTGTCTCTAGGTTATCCATTGTACAGCTGTAACAAAAATTTTAACAGAAACAATTTGTGTTGCAGATTGCAACAAATTTTTAATCTGTTGCTAAAAGCTAACTAATCATGGAGGTCCCACGGATGGTGGTCCAAGAATTACTCCAACTGGCATTGGTCTTGTTTACTTTTATAATCTATTTCATCTGTATATTATACATCTCATCAAGATTACCTCAGATATGTTGACCCTTAGTGATGAAAGAAGACCCCATACTTAACTGACCCTAATGGCTTGTCAATAAGGGTAGAACCATCGACATTCCGTATGTCAATCGTGAGAGTACATGTCATGAAAATCAAAATGCCTTCACCGGCATTTGAACACACGCGGAGAGGGGCCCTGAGACTTCAAGTTCTGTACTCTTACCACTAGCCCGTTGAACATCCGGTTTTGCAATTACACACTTAGTTCATATTTGATTTCTGTACATCTTTTGCGTGATTTCAAAAGATATTTGATTCTTAGATGATTAATTGAATATCGAGGTCCGATTTCATTCTTTTTAACAATCCGTATTAAGGCTTGTGGTACTGGTGATAATATAGCTTCATACAAAGTGTTTCCTAATTTAAAGATCTGAGTTCAAATGTAAAGGGAGAAAACTGTTCACAAGACAACTGTTTGTGAGCTTGTTAACTCAAAAATTTGTGAAAAAAAAAAAAGCAAAAAATGTCATCAAAAGAAACATTCAATTTTTATTTGTAAAGGCGGTGCAGCGTAAATTAATTTCTATCTGCATCGATGTAATGGTGCACAAAATAAATTTAAACTTGGAAACATCCAAGTTATCTAAATTAACTTAACCCAATTTGATTGTGGTTCTGATTGAATAATCCGGGTCTTAAGATACGCAATTTTGCTTCTCGCCAAGCAAGAATGAGGTATTATGGCCATCTTCTATAGGGCAACATTCAATTCTATGTATAATATTTTATACATTCGTTCGTTTGTAAGTTCCAACAGGTTGTAGATATATATATAACAAGCCATCGAACCAATTTCTGATTCTTTCTACAATCAACAGCATTTCGTTTTTCTCTTCTTTTTTCATTTTAAGTTATTGAATAAACGTGTCTCGTTATCTTTAAATTTTGGTTGTTTATCCGTTTCTTACGATTTATCAATTTGGTTTCATGTGATAAAGTACCCACAATCCTCGAAAGAAAACTGAACAATACTCGTGATGAAAAACCTGGAATATGGATAGGTTATCTGACTCCCGCAATTGAAAAAACTGTAGAAAAAGGAGTTTTAAACCATGCACAACCGCACCAAACTAATGGGTTTTTACTCCGAATGGGTATACATGTATTCTAAAATAGTTTATATCGAAGGAGGTATATACATACTGCTTGTAGGTATTATCACGCACCTCGGCATGATAATTTTATATTGTGTGTATTTCTAAAAGGGTTATCATCGCACCAACATTTTTATTTCAGTTACATGCCGATGGCCTGCAGGTGCATACTTTTTAAAATTTAAAATAAGCGTTTTCAAAAGAGTGTTGTCCCTTTGGTGCACATCAGGATAGTATAGTATACCAGCCGTAGTTTATGCTGCATAGTTTAATTGGTTAAATTGTCGATTTTTGCTGTCCTTTTCGTAGGCATGGTTGGCGGTAAGAATGATCTCATCGTTGTTACAGCGTCAATGTAACTTTAAGTCTTGGCTTCAGAATCGATTGACCAAAACACTCTTACAGTGTACAAGCACATACAGGTAGAAGAGAAATCATAAATGATTATTCCACTGTCCCGTTATATAACCGAAATACTGTAATTTTGTGTAAAACCTCAATAGACGTATATAGAGCATGATTATGCTCAAACAGGCCAGTTTGGTCCTGAATTGATATCGCATCCTGTTGAAGAAGAACAAAATCATACACACAATATCTTGGTTTGAAATATCTTTATTCTAACTACACTTAGACAAAAACATCATCATTACTTGCAGTATTTCTAACTAGCATTTATTTTCAGGTTTGCAAAACAAGACACAGTGTGCGTAAGCAAGAAATCTATAGTTTTACAAATTATGACCAGCACGTATAGCTTTTATATGACCGTTACGTAGCATTTGGATCTCTCAATTCATTTACAACATCGAAAGTTTCGGAACTTACAGTGCCTTCTAAACGCGTGGTTTGGAATTTCAATCGACATATTTTTATATGTTTTATTTCGTCTGACCATTTATTATAGGTTATCGCTAGAATCGTCTTAATGCGAAGGATTTTACAGATGCTTGCATTGCTTAGGTTATGAGTTATTCAACACAGGACTCAAGATACAAAACCTGCATAAAGTAAACTTATTAACGCATTATTTGATAATGTATTACACATAGCAGATGGCTTGAGATTATTGTAACAAAAGGAGAAAAGGGTTTTTATAAGCAATTGACTATGTTGTAATATTTTTGAACGAAATATCGTTTTTGTTAACACGTCAGCTGGTGCTGTCATAATGTCTTAAGAGAAATACAATTTGAATTTTGTAAACGTTTGTCATAAATGTTCTTTTAGAGGAACGAAATATAGGCAACGTTTTCATTTAGATAAATGACAAATACGTCGGCCAAATTAGTTTCATTTGAATACTTTATTATCTTTATTTATATTTCAGTTTGTCGTCTTTCTACTTCATGAGGAAAGTTTTTACAGAGAAATAATAATTGATTATTATGATTGTGTTTGCGAATTTCTGTATCGAGTTGTCGATGGTTTGCAAGAAAGGATGCTAATTTTGTTCTCTTGGAGTTCGGGCTTCAGGATTCCCCCGGGCTGCTGCTCTGGCCGTCCTTGCCCTGACGATAGCCCCACACTCTGGCTGAATCAGAATGTATTCGCCACTCTGACAATAAAATTGTCCCCTTCCGTTCCTTGAATTAAACTGACCGCACAATCCAGCCTGACTCTGCACCTACAATGAATGACATGAATATACAAACACATCTTGAACATGGGAACCCGTAACTACAATATATATTATGGAATATACAGACATTTTATTCAAAAAGGGGCGCCATGCCTTCAATGTGTATCATGTAATATAAGGACTTGTTATACAAAAAGGGACGACGTATCTACAATGAATATTAGGGAATTACAAACATATTATACATAAATGGACAGCGAGCCTTCAATGTGTATCATGTAATATAAGGACTTGTTATACAAAAAGGGACGACGTATCTACAAAGTATTTAATCGAATATAAAGACATACATGTATGTTAATTAAAGGGACATTTCCATAAACAGACATTTTATTTAAAAGGGGTGTTATACCTTGAATAGGTATCAACGAATACACAGACATATTATATAAAAAGCAACGCCGTATTTACAACGTTGTCATGAAATATACAGACATATACTCCAAAACGCTGCACTGTACCTGCTATTTACACTATGGAACATACATACATAGAGCACAAAAAGGGACGCCGAGCCTATTATGTATAAAATCGAACATACAGGCATATCATACAAAAGCACTTCGCCGTATCTACAACGTTGTGGTGGAATATACAGACATATAATACAAAGTGTTGCACTGTTTATGCTATCTAAACCACGGAAAATAAATACATAAAGCACAAAAAGGGGCGCCCACCTATAATGTATATCATAAATATTTCATTTTATGACTTTTGAATTGAAGGAAAGAAGATCATGGTAAAATGTGTCTTTCAAACGACGAATAAAAGAATTGGTCGATATCCTGACCCGGCAAATAGTCTTGTCGTATCTTAACTAAGTCACTGTTTGATGATCTGTTTGTCTCTTGCTACTTCACAATTAACCAGTCGTCAATATCCAAATATTTATCAATGTTTTCCATTATCAATGTTTAAAGAATCTTTTAAGGGTAAAAATGACGTGCTAACGTTGAATTGACACGGTGGTGTCGAGGTACTTCTGTAGATGCGAGAAATCGGGTATGATTGGGAAAGAGATTAAGCTCGAGAATATAAAGAAAAAGAAACATATGAAGACCAGTTGACACATATTCAAGTGCCTAGCCTACCTTAGTGACGAAGCATTCCGCATCTTCCGGGTCGGGTACCGGGGGTATAGCACCAAACTGCTGTGTTGTGGGGTTGGGTGGGGCAGTGGTGCTGGGTAGTTCTGTTGACCCTTCTCGGTAAGCTGCTATCATGTGCCATAATGTACCCTAGACAAGAAAATTAATTCATGAATGTATTGAGACCTTATTTGATTAAGTCATTAAACATAAGTTATTTTTATGCTTGAAATATATGCGTGTCCAATTCACTCATGCTTATCAACAATGTGTTTGTAAACATATTTAAAATACCGACCTCTGATTGGTTTGTTCAAATATTTGTGTATCATGTCACCAGGTAAGAGTTGAAGAATCGGGCAATCTGAATTACTAAACTGGCTAATTTGGGTTAAACTTGTTGACTTTCATGTTTAAGTTGTGCTGATAGTCACCAAATATATTGGTTGATATAGCATTAATCCCCAAACAATCTTAACAAGCATTCACAATAGAAAGAGAGGTTACTGATAAAGATGTTTTAGATTTTTTTTTCTTTTTCTAATAATCCTTTTTTAAATAATTTCATTACAACTGCATTAGTCACGGAATTTGATATTACTTTTGAATAGCGAATCGAATAACATTAAACTTTACGAATTTTTACAATTTGAACAACTTTCAGAGTAATGTCATAGCTTCCGAAACATCATTTATAAACAGAGGCATTGAATGTTTCATACAAGAATGGCAATGTTCCCTTGAGTCTAGTTCATCTCTTTCAGAACTAAGATATGTTTAACCTTATTTTGAGTATGAACAATACTAAGACATTTTGCCGCCAAATCTTAGATTCTTTTTGTGGAGAATTAGATAATCGGCACATCCTCTACAAATACAGACAGGGCGTTACATCCAGAATGCTACACCTCGAAATGAGAGATTTTGTATGTGTTACACATCCCATGACATTGAGGACGTTTATCACTTTATTTGTATTTGTAAAGCTTTCGAAAAAATCAGAAAACTATATATTACTAAGTAGTACTATGAAAAACGTCTGTTTTTAAGTTCAATGCTCTCATGTCTACAAATAATGAAGCTTTATTAATTAATTTGACAAAATAGATAAAAGCAGTTGGAGGCTCGTCAACTATTCTTAAGTGTTTATAAGCATACACAACAATCTTAATTGGCTTTTTTTTACTGATTTCTTCACTCTTTGATAATCAAATATTGTTTTTCGTGTTAAGTATCACTGTCCTTAAAAACCACATGGTATAATACTTTGTGCAAACTACAATGTATGTATAATATGACTATGTACTATGTACTTGTTTAATAAAATATGTTCTGTTCTGTAAACGAGAACGGCCAATGAGAAAACTACATTAACAGTATATGGATGAATATTTAGAGTCACCTGTCCGTCTTCCTGTCCGTCTTGTTCACCTTGTCCACCCAAACGAATGTCTGTTACGACCGACGACTGACCAGCATTCTGCGAACAACACAACGACACACTCAGCAACAGTAGAACCACGATCCGTAATCCACACGCAGCCATTGCGTTCAAAATACTTTAAGAATTAATTCTGATGAAAGTCTAACGCCGCTATGGATACTGTTACAAAACGTGCATCACTGTGTGCATTCTCCGCTTCATATTGTGCAGATCGCATCGTTTATAAACCAACCTTTAATGGAACAATTTGAAAATGTGCCTAAAAGTGCATCTACAAAATAAAACCCAGATAAGCCTTTTCAGTTCGGATTTGACAATCTGAATCATCACTTTTTGCCATTGAATCAAAGAAATCTTTTGGCTGTAATCTGAGAAAGAGATAATTCTTATATAAGTATCGAATAACGTTTTCAGATTTAGTGATGTAATCGTTTCATTATTTGAATTATCTTGAGAAAGATAATCCGAACAAAGTCTTGCTGATGGTCTCTAGCTTAAGGACATTTTCTACAGTTTTATAAGAAAATAATCCTTTCATAGAATTTTCTAAAGTTTTGAGACATTATTTAAAATTTTGTTGTGAATTCAAAGATGAAAAGAAACGTGCAGGTCGACGAGTTAGTTTTTCCGTAAAATGACAGTTTCTCTATGGTAACAGTTTGGGACAAAAATGTCAAAATGACCATACCATCTTTAAAGGTAATAAAACAATTTCTGGAAGGTTTATGAATACAAAAAACATGAATTCATAAATTCAATACTTTATAATTTAATGTTATTTTAAATCATTACAATCTGAACACTTTTTTGTAATCTAAATCAATTTTCAAATTTTTGTGTTCGACAAGAAACAATGAAAATTGATATGTATATTACAAATAAATGAAGATATTTAGAAATTCCTTTCACAGAATTTCTTATTTTTCAGTTTGTGAAGTAAAATTCAATCTTGAAATACAAAATGCAAAAGAGATCTATATGTTGACGAGTTAATTTTTCTGTAAAATGACAGTTTCCATGGTAACCGTATTTGAAAAACATTTATAAAACGACTAAAATAACTTTAAATTTGAAAAATGGAAGGTTGGGGCTTTATATGCAATAGAAATATATAATAATGTTAATACTTTTAAAGTTTTATGGATATTATGATTATTCTTTGAAAAAGAATGCAAACAGTAAATTGTATCCGAATAAAAACGTTTTTTCGACTACTATGCAATTACCTCTTCCGTACAGATTATTATCTCCCTTGGATGCGCAGATGAAATGCACAGAAAAAAACTACCGAGAACGTCCGTCCTTAACCATTGTACAGCTGTTATAACATTTGTAATAGAAACAATTTGTGTTGCAGTTTCAAACCAATTATTGTAATTTATTTTTATCTGTTTCTAAAAGTTAACCAACGATGAAAGTCCCACGGATGGTGGTCCAAGAATTACTCCAACTGACATTGGTCTTGTTTACTTTTAAAGTCTATTTCATCTGTATATTATACATCTCATCAATATTAGCTCAGATATGTTGACCCTTAGTGATGAAAGAAGACCCATACTTAACTGACCCTAATGGCTAATCAATAAGGGTAGAACCATCGACATTTCTTATGTCAATCGTGAGACTGCATGTCATGAAAATCAAAATGCCTTCACCGGCATTTGAAGCCACGCGGAGAGGGGCCCTGAGACTTCAAGTTCCTTACTCTTACCCCGCTCTTGATATTTCCCACGTGGTTCATATTTATTTTCCACACTCGTTTGCAGGAATTACAAAAGACGTTTAAATCTTCGAGAAATTACTTTAATTCGAGGTCCTTTGTCATTCTTTTTTACAATCAATAGTAAGACTTCTGGTGATAATATAGCTTCATGTAAAGTGGTTCTTTATTTAATGATATGAGTTCGAACGCAACGACAGAATAATGTTCACAAGACAAGTAGTGCAAACATTAGTGCTAGTTATTGCAAACATTTGTTAAAAAACATAAACATATAAAATATCAAAAGGCTATATAAAATGTTGTTTGTAAAGGCAGTGCAGCGTTGATAAAATTGCACCAATTTATTTTATGCTTTGAAACAGCCGAGTTATCTAAATCAATTTAACCCAATTTGATAGGGGTTTGTTTAAAGGATCCGGTTCTTTGGATAGGCAGTTATGCCTCTCGCCAAGCAAGAATGAGGCATAAGGACTATTTACTATAGGGACAACATTTTTATTCTACATATACCATTCTATAATTTAGTTCGTTTGTAATTTCAAATTGTAGAGATAGATATACAATGTATACGATAGTAGTTCATAAGGTCAAAGACCGTTACGCACACAAGTTGCCAACATTCAAGACACAGTCCATTCTCTTATCTTAGCTTTTTATGTAGGATAGGTTTGCTTGTCATCCTAATGCTATTTTAAGTATACATTATAGACAAGAAATGAAAGAAGGTATCGCCTGTAGTCATTCATCCTTACAACCAAATCAACACCTTTTTTACCATGGTTCTGGTTTATATATGTCGGCGTTCGTTAGATCTATATTCACTTGACACCAAACCAATGGGTATTACTTCGAAAACAATTTGTATCAAATAGGCCAGACAGCTCCTGCTTGCTGGTATAATCAAACACATCAGCATGTTAGTGTTATTTCATTTTGTGTGTTTTCTAATTGGGTAAAACACCGCACCAACATTTTTATTTCAGTTGTATACTGATTGCCTGCAGGCGCTTTTTAAACTTTAAAATCAGGGGTTTCAAAAAGAGTTTTGTTCTTTGGGAGGACAGCAGGGCAGTTTGCCTTCCGTAGTTTACGCTGCATCGCTTGATTGGTTCAAACTCAGATTTCTGCTGTCCTTTTTGGGGGACATGGATGCAGGTAAGGGTGATTTCACCGTTGTTACAATGTCGATTAGCTTGAAGTGATGGGTTCACAATCGATTGACCAAAACACTTTTACCTTGGAAAAGCCCATAAAGTTACATAGAAATCATAAATGATTCATTTATCCCGTTATATTACCGAGCTACTGTCATTTTGTGTAAAGCCTCAACAGACGTATACATCATAATTATGTTCAAACAGGCCAGTTTGGGTTCTGAATCGATACTGCATCCTGTTGAAAAAGAACAAAATCATTCACATACTATCTTGGTTTGAAATAACTTTATTATAACTACACTTAAACATATAGATGATAATGAATTGAATTATTGTAGCTAGCATGTATTCTAAAGTTGGCAAAAAAAGATAACATATGCGTTAGCAAGAAATGTACATCATTACAAACTATGGCAGCACGTCTAGCTTTTGAAAGACCGTTAGACCGTTTCACGCCTTTTGGAATTTATTTGAAATGTGGAAACATTGAACCTTATGAAGAAATGTGAACAAGTTCTCATTTGATTTAAATGTTTTCACGAAGAAAACACGTAATTAACAAATGCTTCTGGAGGGAGTTACTTATGTCTGACTCTTTGGTCCAAAACAGTTTGGCATTTTAGAAAGTCCCAATCTGTAGCAGGCACAGTTTAGAATATTGAGGTCCAAAGTTCAAAACCCTTGGTGAGCCAATTATCGTTCCAACGTCTGTGATAAAGTCACTTTAATCCTTTATCAAACACCAAATTTTCGAAAGTCCCAAATTGAAAGAGTTTGCAAACGGCATTTCAAAATGTGATGATGTTGGAAAATAAATTTCGGATAGTGCAGAAAACATTGTTGGAAAAGGAAAAATCGCTCGTTACGAACAATTTCTTCTTTTCTCACAATGTTTTCCAGGTTCGTCTGCAACAAATGGTTAAATATCGTTATTGTTTAGTAATGGGTAAAAACGCTTCAGTATTACCAGACAAAACATGTGCTATAACAGCTATTGGTTCCAATATCAAACTGCATAAAACTGGTGCAGAAAGGCAAGGAATATATGCCAGTATTGGTATTTATCCTATTGACTTGAATAAAGTTCCGAATGCTCATTAACCATGGTGGCTTAACCCTTCGAATGCCTGGTAATTTTCTAAAAATAGATTTTTGTCTGACGACTGCTGCTTTCCAAAACCTTAAATACATGCGTATTTCTGCTGAGGAAGGGTACTCAAAGTAGTGCAAGTTAGATCAAAGGCCAGCCACCAATTCACTTGGCGGCTGGCCTGGAACTAACCTGTTTGCCTGAAGTCGATTTCAGCACTATAAGGGGTAAATGAAACCATGTATGGTTATTTAGCCGTAATGACTTAAATGAAATCATGCAAGGGTATTAAGCCATATTGACTTAAATGAAATAATTTTGAAAACAACTCAAAACCTAAAATTTACAGAACGGTTGCGAAATTATAGTATCTACATTCGGAAACAACTATTTCTAATACAAATATATTTATATATAATACAATAAGAGCATAAGCTGCATCTCATCAAAGCAGCATGAACGTAACTATTTTCATGAAATATTTCGTATGATTTATTAAACGAAAACTCTGTTGAACATTTTGAAAATTTACAAACTAGTCCCAATAAACTGTGTGTCATTTCTCGAAGAATTCATTTGAGTGTTTTGAGAAATAGTTCGAATTATGGTGTGAAAAAAATGGGATTATATTACTTGGTGGATTCCTTATTTAAACGTTTATGTGAGGTATTAGTCGCAATATAAGTTCCTTTGAAATAAATGTAAAACACGAACTAGTTCAATTCTAATTTCATTGCGGCTTAATCGGCATGCTATGAAGATGCCATAAGTCATACATGTTGTATTAAACGATTAACTTTTACGCACTTGCCTTTTAACACATCAAACAGTGTTATCAGAACGTAGAAATCTACGACCGTTGGTTTCTAGATATCGTCCAAGCTTTATTACGATTAAGCCATGCTATTTAGCATTTTGTACACATATTGAAGTCTTTCGCTTGATACAATTCGACTGAACACACAATATTCACTCGTCGTGAATAACCGTTATACCCGCTTAATAATTGTTAATTTCTATCTTTGAATAGTTGTGGGTTCTGAACGTCCAATATCCTGTAAACTATTCATTCATATTGGCCAAACTTGGATCATTTAAACATATTTACACAACAATTACTAGACTCTGATAGGATATCCACTACCATCCCGTCAAACCCATTTGGACAAGGTACTGTTTTACTAAACATCTTTTGCTACTTTGATAAGGTTCATAATAGCTTCCCCTCTTATTTCAATATCGAGATAAGCATAATTGCAAAGCAACACATCATTCGATTCGTCTCCCCGAGACGCTTCGAATGGAGTGTCACATTACAATATTGTATTTTTATTTTAGATACCATCCTTGTATATCAGTTTTAACTTGCGCAAATATCATTTTAAAGTCGTTTAGTAAAACAGTTCCCAGGGGTTTTTAACTCAATTTAGCGGTTCTCCCGATGGAACCTGCTGTTCAGCTCTAAACTCCATTAAGAATTGGCAGAGTAAACTCAACTCGATTTGCTCTCCACTCTGACAGATATATGGACGACTTGTGTTGCCTCCAAGTTGTATGCAGCGACCGCCTCGTCTTTGAATCTGTGGAATATATAAACAGAGTAAAGTTACCGGAATATGTTATGATTCCAAATTTCCTTTTTATCTATCAGATTTGACTATGTTTTCTGAAATAAAAGAATTGATGCTTTTTGTGAATTAGATTATTGTATAAAGTAACATGCACTATTTGAAATGTGCAAAATAATAAATTACTTTTCATTACCAGTTAGAGCTTTGTGACTAAATATGTTTTAGGACTCTTGGAACGTTTTTAACTCTCTCATACACAACTTTGTAGAATGAAAACCATCATTGTTGTCTCTATTCAATACTTAATCTTAGTTAAATTTTCAGTTTAGCAAGGCATCGATGGCTATTTATACACTTTGTCATCATGATTTCTGATAACAGTAAATTAGAACTTTTTTTATTATTTCAGAGCAATGCTTTTTTTTAAGTTGAATTGTATATATGAAATGACACTATTTTCATTGTTATGTAGTTAATCGTATTTTTAAAAACATTGAGCTAATATGCTTAAGTTCTAATAAAATATGTTCTGTTCTGTGTGACAAACTTCTTTAGTTTCATTCATTGATAATCCAGAAAGGTGAGATAATATTGTCGATAAACCTACTAAAATACATTGGTCTTGGCGGCGAAGACCGGACTTTCATGTATAATTACATACAGTTATTACATGTACGTTCAAATGTGTTGCCCGGAAACCCTCTGGATTTTAACTGAGGATTCATTCGATATAATTAAATGTGAGTTTACTTGGCGGCTGGCCTGGATCTAACCTGTTTGCATAAGCATGAAGTTGGTTCCAGCAATATAAGGGTCAACGTCAGGTTTCCATCGGACATTAAAGTCAGAAATACTTGGCTGACGTGGTAGAAATTTGATACAACTAAAGGCGAATATTGTGAGAGGCTGAACATAGAGAATAAAATCTCTGAGGTCACAAAAAAAGATATAGCAGACACTATAGGAACCATACCGTGGGGATGTCTACGTAACATTCCACCTCGCTTTCTGGTGGAATACTTGGAGCAAATTCTGACCATTGCGGGCTTTCTGTTGTTGTAGTCGGGGCTTGTTGTAAAAGCTCTAAATAGGCTCTATGTAGCATTGGGTTCATACCCTGAAATAAATAATATACTAGTTGATAATGTTATGTTTCATTTATTGGACACATATGTACACCCTTGAAGTATTGGAATTACAATTCTAGTAATCTCATCCTATGGTATAATGAGGGTTTTTGTTAAAGTGATATTTCTCATCCGATGGTATAATGAGGGTTTTTGTTTTCAATCATGTTTCTCATCCGATGGTAAAATGTGTTGGTATGGTGTTTTTTTTAATGATGTTTCAAAATCGATGGTAAAAGTTGGGTGTATTATTGAATAATGTTTTTAGGTAAATGCTTAACTGTGGGGTATTGTTTCCAACAACATTTCTAAATCGATGCTAAAATGTAAGGTGTCGTTTAAAAAAGAACGACATCGGTGGTTTAATGTGAATTTGTTGCCAATAATATTTCTAAACCATTGATAATGTTTTTTGCAATCAACAATGTTTCTAAATCGATGCTAAAATGTGGGTTGTTGTTTTAAACAAATATTAAAATCAGTGGTTAAATGTTAGTTTTTGTTACCAATCATATTTCCAAATCGGTGCTAAATGTGTTTTGCCGTCAACTTTGATCCTAAATCGATTGAGAAATGTGTTGTTTTCAACCGCGAATGTATCTCTTTTGTCGCAATGAGCGTTCAAATAGTTATGCTTTCTATGTAAACCTCCAATACTTGGCAATGAAATAGTTTCGTGTCCAATGACACCCTGTGACCTTCTACAGTACCTGTATATTTTATCTAATTTATGCCAGTATCTTAAGATATCGTAAAAGCACGTTTCTGGTGTATTAGTGACGTATTAATACCTTAGGTAAAATATCAATCGCTAAGAAATACCAATAGCTCTTCAGTTCTCTTAATTTCGAACGACATTTTCCAGTAGAAACTCTTCTAAGATAGCAAATATATAATATAGCTACAAAGAACACATTTTTCTTTTATCTAGCAGGAGTGCTTGATATTTTATTATCTCACTCCTCATTTATGTATTTGCAACTGGTTTAAACAAAATGCAAAAACTAGTATAGAAAAAAAAGGTTAAATGGCTCATGATGTGTAATTCCTCTCTTTTATCACACTTGTTTCTGTAGAAAGCTGAAGCAGATGTGCCTAAATAAGGTATTATGGAGTAAGAGGCTAATAACATATAACATACCCCGACTCCTCTACCACGGTTTCTTGGCCTTTGGTTCCGCCGATTGTTGGCCCGATCTCCATGCTGACCACAGCAATTCTGGACGTACATCGCAGTCAATACAGTCACTAGTACCAAAACCGCCACATGAATTTTTCCAAAACACATTCTTTTATCGGAAGAAAAAACAGATATCCTTATTTTGCGATTTGTATTTTTAAAGCTGTTTTTTCCTGCTGCATTCCAAAACACGTCCTTCACGTTTGACTTTTCCTGGCAGTGTTTTCGTTTGATTTTTGTTGTTTTGGTTCGCGTGCTAATGGGTAAATGTAAGATGTCAGTGGTAATAAATCACGCACGATTCGCAGACAACTTTATTGCATCAACAGCTATCTTGATGACCTTGATTTCCAAACAAAAATAAATGCAAGGCACATGCAAAAATATACCACTTACACTGGTAAAACGTACCACCAAAGATTAGCTTGAAAAATCTGTGGAAAAATGCTTTTAAAGGCACACGAATAATTATGTCCTCGAACTGTCTGTCAATGGTTCATTGGCTGATCCGGGACTGTACTATTAGGAAACATTTTTACCTCGTTAATTCCCTCCTTCTATGTTGCATAAGTCAAACCGGCCTGTAACGAATGCATCGTTGCCTGACCAGAGTCGGGATCTTCAGAAACCAATTATTTGAATTCAAGTATGAGGATGATAGAGTGAATCTAATAAGGTTCAAGCTTCCGTTACACTGGATCTAAACTAGCTAAACTAAATTGAAATAAAAATACAGTCAGAATTTGTCTGCATTCTGGTTTGATGGGGGGGCCTTGTACTCTTGTCTACTGTATTGTCTTTAAATGTTTATTAATTTCCTGGTTCAGTAAGGTGCTCATACTCAAAAGTCCAGTAATTTTACTAGTCATTATAATTGTATGCTTCACCTTAATTGACAGTTTTCCTGAGGCCCTCCTGTTACTGGAGGTGATCAGAATTTGTCTGCATTCTGAGTGATTGGGGGTTTCTCAGTGAAGTTGTATTATGCTGTTTTGAATATTTTAAAAAACTTATTTCAAACATTGAACCAACCTTCATGTTTCGATTAAGTACCCATAAAGGTTTGAACGGGTTTTTTTTCTTTTCTTTGTGTTTATATAATTTTGAGGAACAATGTGTTGTTAACCTCTTTTATACTAGTACCCTTTTTGAGGATTGTAATATCTGAATGTGTTATGATGCTCAAATAGATGAAAACTATGTTTTAGACTAGTCATTTTGCTTGTATGCTATAAAATTAATGTTAAGTTTTACTAGGTTTCTCTTGTTGCAAGGATGATTGGAGTTAATCTGCATTCTTGGTGATTGACTATCTGGGGAAAGGTTTTTTCCTTTAAAGATATTTATATAGGACTTGTAATGATTGTTAACATGTTTGTGCTACTATTCTGTTAGACTAAAAACCTTGTGAATATTCCACAGGTAAAATTACGTCTTTGAAACAAGTCATTATGATTTATATTACAATTCTTTTTATTAGAATGTTCCTGAATCTTTCCTGTTTTTCAGAGAAAGCTATATGTCTGCACTCTTAATTTCTAAATGCTCATTCTAAATTTGATTAATTATTTCATCTTTTTAATTTTATGACTTTGTAATGGTTTCAAATTTGTTCTGTTGCTTTAATTTTGCATGCATGTAAAAATTAGTATAGGTGGGGTCTGTTTTAGTATTTAAAAAGACATGCTTTGAATCGAATGCACCTGATTTTCCTAGATTGGGCTATGCAGTGGTATTCATGTGCCACTTTTTTGGTCTCCATTGTGCCACTTTGAATCCCATGCATGTGGCTTTAGTATTGCACCAAATATTTGCATAGCTAAGTCAAAATATGATAGTAGCTGGGCTTAGATGCTACACTCCTTGTCAAGACAAACTTGTTATTCTGACATTTAAAATTTATGAATTCAGTGTGCATCTGATCCCAGTTTGTTTTTAAATTGTATAATAGTATGTATTTGGATTTGAATTACTTACTGTCATTTGTTTGATAATAATAAATGGCCAGACCTCACTCAATATAATGTATTTTCTTTTTATTTTCATGTATTATAGTATGCAAAAAAACAGAGCCTCGTCAAGTCATAATATGATGAGACTTTGATATTTTCAGATTGTATTGTCTTGTGGATAAAAGGTTTTTGGCGGTTATTTCATCAGCCTGTATGGAGTTTTCACTTCAATCCGCGTCGTTATCTTACACCGGGTACATCCAGACCCATTTGTCTAACAGCAACAGCATGTCCAATCTCCACCACATTGACTCTATCTCAGTATGATTAACTGTATGTTGTGTAATTTGTCTGGCCGTATCGTAATAACAGTATCTACAGACATGTAACATCATAATGCCATTTTCTGATAAACACTCAGCTATATTAGAAATCGAGCCATAGTGTAACAGCGACAAACAGAAATGTATCAGATACCATGAAAAAGTTCCTTTCGGTAGTAAAACCAAATTATTGTACTTCCATGTCATTCTAGTGTCTTTCTTTAAGTATCTACTAATGAATTTGGTCAAAGATTATTTATTTAGTAAAACAGTATGAAAACATAATGACAATTATAGTAAACAACATGGGGGTCTAGTATGAAGTATAACTCCAACAATTCTCAGTCTTATGGCGGCTTTCCTGGAATTTCCCAATATGAGACTAGGACTCTGTGTTGGCTTGCCAAAGGACAATTCGACAAACAAGTGGATCTGTTGGGCATCGAACTTGGAAACCTATGTTACAAATCAACCGCAGTAACGACTGGGCCAGATTGAATCTCTGTATGAACTTGGCTCGAACCCGGAATCTTCCTCACAAGAACCGGATATCATAGCACTGGGTAGTCAAATTCTCTTGAAGAAGGCGTTTTATATTTACTTTTTTTGTTTTAACCATTTCAGGAAAGTACATCTGAAAACACCACTTTTCCGGTGGAACCAAGTTAATTTATAACGAGGGCAGTCTTCATGAAAGATAGCCTTAAAAACGTTATCTTAATGGACAACTTTAGAATGGAAATATATCTGGGAAGCACTGTGCAAAACAGGGCTTTGTATGTATGCGTTAAGTGAAGACAACAACTTGCAGTTTCTGTCGGCTTGTCTGGTTTGGTATAAACGTAATGTTCGTAGCTTGTAGGTAGGTAAAACATGTTATGATATATGCTTGTATGCTTATAGGAAAGCGCGTGTAAACATTTTGTACTCTACGTGACAAAAAGGCAATTGTTACGAAACAAAGAGAATGTTATAAATTTCGATTAAAAGCGTATTTACGCATTGACGTTTGGGGACGACTTTTAAAACCTATTTGATTCTGACGATATTAAGCGAACTCTCTATTGTCATAGAATGTGATTCCTGCACGCAATGATTCTCTCAAATGTATTTTCATTTTGTTAAGTCGTTTTGATACTGCATGTTGATTACTCAGAACGTTTTGAAATGATTTGGCTTACAGATAGGCGATGCGGAATTGCATCTAGACTTGTATGGTCTGAAGTTGAACGAGGTTTTCAAACGGACTCCATTTCCTGAAATACAGCATTTAGGAACCACATCTTTTACCCTTTACCAAACGCAAAATTTTCGACGGTTCCAAATTGAAAGAGTTTGCAGACGATATTTCAAAATGTGATGAAATTGAAAAATAATCTTCTGATATGACAGAAAACATTGGGGGAAAAGGAGAAATTGATCGTTAAGATGCATCTGCAACAAACTGGTCAAATGCCATTCTTTTTTGGTAATGGGTTAGAAAAGCAGGTCTTGATACATATGCATATTTTTGTAAATTCTGTTTCAAGTAATTCTATTCAAATTTAAGAATCTTAGAAAATAAGGAAACTCCGGGCGACTTATAATTTATGCGAGGCATGTTACTAGGGAAAGGGAAATCTATAGAAACCACCGTGACGAAAGGATAATTGCTCCTGAGGAGAAAGTTTCCTTTTTTTACAATGGTTGCCACCAAAGTCATAACAGAAGTGTTTTCCTTCGGGCTATTTTGTCGTGTACTGTTTATTTAATTTGACCAATCCCACATGTAGTATTGTACTAAAGGCCTTGGCATGCTTGTGTCTTCAGAGATAAGCTCGTAAACTAAAGGGATTACTCTATCTGCTGTCTCTTTAGGAAGGTCAGAGTTATCTTTCTTGAAACAAAACGTGTGCATAGACTCGAAGTTTAGTTTCAGAAGATATGTAGTCGATTAAATCACTGCATCTTTGAAACAGCTTACTGCAAAATTTCAACTCATGGTTAACGTTTCATTGAAGTCCTAGTAAACGTGCTTTAAAATGGATATAAATGAAAAGAGATATGGAGAGGAAAGTGTTAAAATCTTGATCATATACAGTGATGTCTCGTTAATCCGAACATGTCCGGTCCCAAATAATCCGGACTAATGAAGCAGAGCATGTTCTTATACACATTAAGACATAAACGGTCTGTATGCACTTGTATACTTATAACACTTTAGCAAACGCCAAATTGTCGATTGTCCCTAAGTGAAAGAGTTTGCAGACGACATATCAAAACATGATGAAATTCAAAGATAATCTTCTGATATGGCAGAAAACATTGTGGGAAAAGGAGAAATTGCTCGTCACGAGCAATTTCTCCTTTACCCACAATGTTTTCAAAAGTCGTCTGCAACAAACTGGACAAATAATACCTTGCCTTTATTTCGTTCGGATTGGGGATAATCGGGGTCCGGATAAACGAGGCTTCACTGTATCTTGATCATATACAAGGGGAGAAATACAAAGACACGTTAGAGAACTTTTATTTATTTGTCATAATATTTTAGTGCGTTCCATCTATATCTACAAGAAATATTAAAGATAGTTTAAAAGACATAATACAGTGCATAATGTTTAATGAATATAAACAAAGCAATAGATAAATCGTATAGACTGGGTCACAGATTAAAGCAACATCGGAAATCGGCCTTGTCTAGCGAACTTTTTTGTAAAATCTTCCTATTAACTTATCAAATTATACTTATTTCAAAGAAACAAAATAATTGAAAGACCAAAAGTATTAACTTGATTATAACATTGTCTGTGCGGTATTTAGAATGATCAATGCAGACAACAGGGGTCAATTATCGTTAAGATTTTTGTGTAAAAGAGTAGGCACTTCATGTCCTCAGTAAGGAAGGTTGAAATGAATCTATCGTTGGTATGCATATTAAACTGGTTCACATATTTTTGCAATACGATATATGTTTGATTCTGCGTATCAGTTTGACAGACCGTATATTCAACCAAGACAAAGAACTGATCAGGTTTCCGTCACAAATGCGTTATTACAACACCTAATAACAGACTCGTTATCAAATGTTTTCTCTAAGTTCATTCGAGGATAACACTTGGTGTATATCTAACTTTGTCTTTTTTTCAAATGAGTGTACATTTCTTCGCATTGTGCTTTAGGTCATTAATCGAATGTTTTCCCGAACAGAACCCGAAAAGACACTGACCTATGTATGTTTGAAGTACTTCAAACCCGTGGTTAGCCTCCAAAGATTAATTATCTATCGATATTGATGTACATTTCTGGAGTCCAAAGCAAGTGGGTTACTCTTGCTGTTGGTGGGCGTGGTGGTGATGGTGTTGCTGTTATTGTAGAAGACACTGTTCAAGGAACCACCTACGCACCTCCTTATTGAATTGATTGTTGTTGTTGTTTTTTGTTGAAGTTCCCGCGGTTTGAAGACCAGCCTTCACGCCTCATTATTGTTCCGGTTGTTGTTGTTCCTGTTGTTGTTGCTGTAGGAGTTGGCGCCGTTCGAGGACCTGCCTACACCCGTCCTGAAACTCGGTGTCTCGGCCCCGCTGACAGACGTACGGTTGGGTGGTGTTACCACCTAGTCGTGTACAGCGACCGCCCCTCCGCCGGACCTGGAAATACAAAAAATGGTCGGACGTTCTCGGAACTAACCGGGTATCTCCGTGAGCTGAGAAATACACCTCGGATATAAGTGTAGGGTAACAATATCTCGGGTCAATCGTCCCCAGGTTATAACACATTTTCTATAAGAGTCCACGGCAAGAACTCAATGTTTGAGTAAGTGTTGAGCATCATTTTAAATTGTATCTTTCGGTAACGCATACATAATAGTGACATTATAAGATGCTAGGTATATAACTGTTTCCTTCATCAATATAAATGACTATTTAGATTTCAGTTTTAAAAACTATATCTTGAAACGAAAGTATAGTGACGTAAGTCTCGCAAGAAACAATATGGCGGCATCCCCATTATCGCAGTGGCGTTTTCATTGGATAAACCCTATGTGTTCAGATTGGGTTCGACGGTCACTGACCAAGTTCCATAACTCGGACTTTGATATTAAGCGATTTTAAGAAACGTTATGTTTAAGTCCTGAGTGCATGTTTATATCTTATGAGCTTAAAAAAGGAATGGGTTGAAACTCCAGACGTGTAGTGAGTGTGGATCGTTTTGATTGGTCAATTACAGAGATTAGATATGAATTCAACGTAGCACATTATTACAAATGAAGTAAGTAGTCAAATTGAGCACTAGAACAAAATATCTTTATCATTACCTGCTTCTGATAAGCCGTTCGATCCCTAAATTTGACGGATGCAAATAAGCTGTGGAGTGGGATCCTGACTGACTAACAAGATGTTGAAGTGTATATGTGTTGTTTGATGCATAGTTCACTTTCCTTTGTTTGGTACCATGTTATTTCATGCCACTTTGAAACTTTATAATTGTATACATATTAGTCATTCCATGTCATTTTTTAATTTCGTATTATGTATTCTTTATTGTATAAGGGCCGGTGGCCTAAGTACGGAATTAAAGTTAAAGTCGAGGGACAATCAGTAAATACATGCTTTAATGCGTAAAGGGCATTACCCTTCATCTTAAATTTGTCGGTCATTGTAAAACAAAAATAAAGTTTAAACATCCAAACTTATCAAACTAACGTATATTGTCACTATGCTGTAAACTTGTTTCGGGAACAAAAATCTTAACTTTTAAACTACAAAACATTTCGGCAACTTATAGAAGAAAAAGACTGGCAAACAAAGAATAATAGCAATTTTTCTTCGAAAGGAGCCACCTTCACTTTTGGCAGGAAACTTTAAACCATTCGCCCTCCCTGTTTACTCCATTTTGAATAAGCATGTGTGGCATGAGTAAAAAAAACACACATCAATCTATGTTTATCAAACAGTATGATTCTGAGTTAACTCACCCTTACAACCTCTATGTAACACTCGATTTCACTTTCCTCTGGTACCCGGGGTATAAAGAGGGACCATGAGGGGCTGGCCTCGGTTGTGGTGGACTGTTGTTGTTGTAGTAGATCCAGATAAGTCCGGAATACACTTGGATCCATACCCTATAATAGAAATAGGAACAAGGTGTGGTGTATACCATGTATCTTTTTGGCGCCAAATTTCTAGAAAACAAGGGATTCTGAATACCAAATAAACTTATATGTACTATGCCACAAATGGCTAAAGACAAATTGAACAATTCCTAGTTTTTGATCAACTCAATGTATTTTTTTTTTAAAATTCAGCAATGAAATGTAAAGCATAAGCACAATAAATATATGCAATATTATATAGCATTTATTACTTGTAACACATTGATGGTGCATATAAAATTTAATTCGTAATATTCGTTTTGCTGAACTTGTCGATTAATTTCGCATATGACGCCGAAAGAGTTTAAAACATGGACAGACAATTTTCACATAATGAAAGGTATTTAGATGTTAACTCATACCTAACTATTGAAAGAAAATGGATTAATGGTGAATCTGCACTTAATGAGGATACGTCTTTTCACGACGTTAAAGTGTCTCCTTATCAGGAGAGGCGTAAAGGGGCTGAACGATTTGTCCCCTTCGAAAACTCTTCGAAGGCATAACGTATCAGTGCAAAAGGAACATTGAATATATGCTTTTGGAATCCGTTAGGCAATACCAGTACAATCACTTTACGCGAAAGTTCTACAGAATTTCAAATAAACCGCGAAACCATCGCAGAGTATGGGTCCTGTGCTATCTTCATTGTTGCGACGTCCTTTTTCGTACACAATAATGGATTGTTCTGAACACCAATATTGGAGGAACGTCAGCACCAATATTCTTGTCTTCTAATACAACAGCGGCATCATTCATGCAGCTTCATATAAGTCAACGTTAATTTAGAGTGCTGTCAAGCGGTCAAAAAGCAACATCGAAATCGTCTAATGAAAATTGCTAGATAAGTCAATCTGCTTTCTGTCTAAGAGTAATCCTGAAGATACTCAATCAATTCCTCCATGTAGGGGGTTTGGGGAGTCCGAAAAAGAAGGCAGCAATTGCAGACAACAACCACTATGTATCAACGAAGGGCTTGTTAAAAGCCATGGAGGCGAAAGGAAAAAAGGCAGACTGGTACTAAATGACAAAGACTTAAAAAGCAAATGTTTTGACATAAAGGGCATATAAAGCCCTATGAACGAACGAATTTTCTGTTGCAAGTACGTCAAACATCAATATGTATAAACGTAACACTGTGAATCGAGTGGACAATATTATCCAAGCAAAATGAGCAATAAATATGAGATGATTCTCTAACAGAATGTTTACCATGCCCTAGTTGGCCCTCTATATCAATCTGAATACATCGGGTTTATCCAATGAAAACACTTTAACAGCTCACAGTAATACCCGAGTACTTCCGATTGCCTTAATATAACACATACATACCTCTGTTCGTTTGATCCTGTTTCTCCTCAAACCCGGCCTCGTTTGGGATTCAGCGTGAGTCACGTGGTCCCAAATCAGCGCCATTGTCGCCATTAGCATCACCAATGATACATGGTATCTGCCTCCCATCTTCACAATTTCAGACTTCAAAAGGTGTGGAAATATAATGTTAGATAATTCATTAGCAATAAAAGAGATAAAAAAGTGTATCATTCTACTAATGGTATATTACATTATATCAGTCCTTAGATAAGGCTAATAGTAGACACAATCATCAAATTATAATGAACTCATAAATTTTGTTTCATTACCAAATATTCAGTATTAAGTCCTTACTGTCTCATTCATCTTTCTTTTGTATTCCATAATTTTTCATTACAAAATCACATTTTCTCATTTATGTGTTTCATTTTCACACTATCATACTTCAATAGATGTGAAAAGATTGAGTTCGATCCTTCATAAGCAATAAAAGAGATCATAAAAAAGAATATTATTTTAGTAATGATCAGTGTAATGAGATGCAGTTACTTGAAAATGGGGGAAAGATATTAGAATACATTTTTTTTACGCTTATGATTTTTTAAAATGAGCATCTTTTAAAGGGACTAACTGAGTGATTTGTGCTGTGGTAGTAATTACCGTTAGAAATTTGATATGTACAATTATTGTCATTTAACCATATACCATATTTCTAAGAAATTGAAATCCCGTGTTAATGTTAAATAATGTGATGCGAGCCTTTGCGCCTGACAGCGCTTCTATGGGAAAGCTGGTTCATGAATAAACGCAGGAATTCTCGCGCACCTCTCGAGTGCTACGTTACAAGGGCGGTTATACAATTATAAAGGCCCTCGTGACAACGGTATCTCAAAATATCACATATTTTTTAAGCTTAGATCGTTGTTTACGAAAAGCTCGTTGAAATACCTACAATCAAAATTTCTGTACGTTTTCTGTACAGTTATCGACGGGTTGAAAGCTGTCTATAATCTATTTTCCTCCAAATCTACTTCGTCATTTTATCAGAAGCAGATAATTTATCTTAACTTGTGAGATAGTCTTTTTAAAATGACCATATAAAGTTCTTCACAAAAGTGAATGGCTTATCAAATAATTTAGTTGAAATACCATTTACACCGCAAACTTTACTCTATATGAATAAACTACAAACCTATTTTGGAATCTAACTAAGAAAGCACGATCCACATCGGTTATGTCCAAGTAAGGTATCCGAGGTGCACTCACGTCTTATACCGTGCAGAATGATGCATGCATGTGCATAACTAATTTACAACAGTGGGTATTGATTTCCGGGGATGCAGTTCTTCCCAAACGATACTCTAGTGATATTCCATTTGTCTGCAATTGTATAAGAAACTCAGACAGTGCATAAAAAATATTTAGGCAATCTAAAAGTGTTCAAACCACGTTTTCTTATGGGCTCATAGGAGAGATATATCACGTTTCATATGTAAAGCTTTGACATATATACAATCTCGACAACCTTCGTAGACATGAAAACAAGTTATCGTACAAACAACATGAAACATGGAAACGGCTTGAAGGTGCTTGTTCACAGATGTGACAAAAACTGTAATTTGAAACTTAATCACTTTATAACTGTACAACAGCTATAATGTTCGCACTTGAGAATAGCTATTGTAATCAGAATTAGATCGTAATTATTTTTCTAATATTATTTGTATACGGTTAATAAAGCTCCCAAATCGTTGCAATGGTTCAAATATCTATCACATTTAGATTGTACATACTTCAATATAAAATCAGAATTAGAACAATTTTATTGCCCGACTCAAATACAGTCCATCCTCGTTTTAAACAATATATTCACAAAATAATGTATGACGTTTTCTAAATTTGGTATACTTCCAATAACCAATTTTAATCAAATTTCATATTACGATACAAAAAAAATATGTTTCAACTACATTTTTGTTTGCTTTTCAAATTATCTCATATAAGCCTTTTCATAAGTGGGGTTGTATCAAATTTAAGAGCAAGTATAAACATTTTTCCATATTTTCGAAAACCCATGGTGTTGCGTTAAAAAAGACCGCGGAACTTCAAATATATTTCTTTTTTTTTCAGTGGGACAATAAGCTCCAGTCTTGCAACCTCAATCTAATTCTTGTTATTTTACAGATTGAAAACTTAAAGTCCGACCAAAGCGAACAGGAATATAAATATGTTAATAACCAATACGAATTTTTTATCCTTTCTATCTCTATGAAGAGCTTACTGGACTAATCTGTATCAAAAGCGTTTTAACATTTCGCAATGCATTTCCCATAATCCTTCTAATGCTTTAGCGTAGAGAACCACCTTAAGCCCATCACAGACGTAGTGCATAGTTAAGAAAACATAAGGAGTAAATCGGTTTCTCCTAGAACCGTGCCACTAATTTGTCTTCTGGATCATTTTGTACAATCAAATCGAGTCCGATGTAAATTGGTATGAGTCATACCGTAATCATTTGTAGATTGTGCGATTTCCCGGATACAACCTAGATCAGGTCTAGACGAGAATAGTTTCCATGAAGACGGCGATATTATCGCTACAGATCGGAAACTTATCATCTGAATATCCAGGGTAGCGTTTTACTAAACATGTTACGCTAAAAATTGCGTAAGGCCAAAACATTATTCCCATTTATGCCAATATTGCGAAAAGCCATATTGCAAAGTAACACATCATTGGAATCGTCTCTCCGAGACGCTTCCAATGAAGTGTCACATTGCACTATAGAACATTTATTTTTAGATATTATCCACGTATAACAGTTTGACTTACGCAAACATTGTTTCCCTAAGTCGTTTAATAAAACAGTACCCTGGGAATAATCGGTCTTTATATTCGCGCCAGGGTACCGTTTTACTAAGCAACTTGAGGAAACTATTTGCGTAAGTCATAACTGATAAACATGGATAGTATCTTCAATGAAAGTACAATATTGCAATGTCACACGTCATTGGAAGCATCTCGGAGACACAATGCTGTGTTACTTTGCAATATTGCTTCGCCCAATATTGAAATAAGAAGAATTGTTGTTTTAGACTTACGCAAATCTCAAGCGTAAACTGTTAAGTAAACCGACCATATATCTCTTTGTAAAGCATGAGAGGACCTTCACCCAGAACGTATTGGCATATAAGGTTACCATACTTATGTTTACGTACTGATCAGGAGCGATACACTTTGGGCATGTGATGGTACTTTTTTTAACATACAACTTCATATTTATGACCCACATATAGCAATACCATAAATCTTACTTAGACAACCTAATTAGTTCTGACTATGGGTATAGGGCGCCTTTTATATCGAATCTTAGAAAATATGTCTTCTCTGTATACAATAATTCGGGGGAAATATGATTGATTTGTAGTTTTATTTATTGCCCGAGACAAAACTACTTGGCCCTTGTAAGAAGGAATTAAAAATATTTAATAATGGAGGTCAAATTCTTCTTCGGAGCCTTAGAAGAAAATCTAGGATAATACATCAACAACAGACGATGCCAACTAATTCTGCAATCGGCGATAATGCTGTACTTATATTACCTCAGGCAATCATTGTTCCTTTACTATTAAAGCGCAAGAATGGTGTTGCTTTGGCAAATTGCAACTATTAATGCTTTCTACGGCAGAAAACTGCTTGATTTTACAGCACACAGGCATTGGATAGTTTGTGCCGTTAGGAAAAAATGCCGTCTATTAACACTATTTCAGGTGGTGATATCAAACCAGTACCAATCGAATACATTTTTAACATACCTTTATATTTGCAAATATGGCTTTTAGTTTTTATAACAGAAACAATTTCCCTTCTCTAATGAAGTTATATGTTGATATTTTTGCATTTGTTATCGAGTTTTCGTCTGTGTCTAAAACATAAATTGTTATTGAGAAACTTCAAAGATTTCGACTTTGTATGCCAAATCAATATCTCACTCGTTTTGACTTTTTGTTGCATTTTCTTCACGCTCGTAAAAAGCATTCTACGTTTTTCAATTTTGTATGCGTCTGCAATGAGTAAGCTTCAGGCGTTTGTTAGTGTATATTAAAGGGACAATCTGTACGAATGTCTGCATATGAATATGAGTGAAGTGTGTCTTCAAATACCCCAAGGAATTCTAGACAAGATGTCCAGACAAGGCGGGCCCACCAATATTTCACAATTTTATCAGAAAATTTGAATGCGTAATTTTCCGAAGTACTGAGAAGCCACAATATGTTGTTCAAAGATGAAATAAATAAGTCAATCAATTATGGAAAATTCTCTCGAACGCCCAAAACACATATCAAAAGTCGCAATTCTAAGAATTTTTTCACTAACTAGGTTTTAAGCCACCTCTGCAATCTGTATCTTTCGATATGGTGGTAATAGACAGAGAATCTACTAATTGTAACTATCATTCACACATGTATTTCTTCTTGATACTAGTCTTAGGAAATAAATGCATTTGATAGAAACATGCAGTAAATAAATAAGAACATGTAAGTCAAGATGAAAAATGCGTAAGTATGGATCCAATATAAGAACCAATTCTGTCACTTATTGACGCTTAGACAGTCGAACTAGAATTCAAACTGTTCGTTGAGAGTTTCTTTTCCTTGAATTGGTAACTCATCAAGTACGTGACACAGTTGCCATAACATATTTGTTTTAAAGATGATAGACAAGAACAGAGTAATCAATTGAATTAAAAGAAGATGACTGCAAAAGATTACAGATTTCTTTGTTTCGATTGCAACATGATGAAACTATTCTTATCGTATATATTCAAATGCTAATAAAGATATCTTTTATTAAGATTGATGTCAAAGACGGGCACAATTTCGTTGATATCAAGCACAATGTCCTGTATGTTGAAACAAAATGCAATATTTTCGCTTACTTGGCATTTCTATCCATGTACATTGCAAAAACGGTTGTCATTAAATATGCAGCTATGACATAGTGCATGACTGTGATGTACACCACAACACCTCCTGGTAAAATCCCATTACATTTAACCCTTTAACAAACGCCAAATTTTTGACGGTCCCAAGTTGAAAGAGTTTGCAGACGACATTTCAAAATGTGATGAAATTGCCAAATAGTCTTCTGATAAGGCAAAAAAAGCATTTCCCATAATGTTTTCCTGAGATGTCTGCAACAAACTGGTCAAATGTCATTATTGTTTGGGAATGGATTCAGTTTGTTCTAAAAGCCATTACGATAGCCTTTTATAAAAGAAAGAATACAGAAACTGTTCGAAAACATTATGTAAAGCAGAAATAAATTATTTGAACATTTTCTTGCTTCTCTCAAGTCAACATATAGTAATGTACGAAATATATAAAACACATGGTGTGAGAATGATATTAACAGCAACATACATTACAGTACAAAGTGAAGGGTTAAACCATACTTCTCTTGGAGACCTTGATTCAGAGCGCATACGTTACATAATCGGTAATTGGAAAACCGGCAACAAGTCAGTACAACTTCCATCGCCCCCTGTCAGGATGCAGCATATATTGGTGTAGGACAGTTCCATGTCGACGAAATCTCTACCAAACCTGGTTTAACAATTTAAAACAAATTTACATTTTGAAAATGTCGACTGTTATGATGATGTGTAAGATTTTAAGTTCGCTGCTGACTTTTATGATCGTAGTCACGCTGGTTCCCGCTTACGGACAGGAACCGGATGGGCAACAGCCAATCAATGGACCCCGGGCTGGTTCCTCAATTCGGCGAACTGGGGTAAGTCTAAACATTTTTGTTGTGATTCCTCTCTTTAGATTATTTTTGTTTTTGTAATTAAACGTGTATCAAACATCACTGTTGTTTCTAATTGAACAATGGTACTTATCTAATTTCATTATTGCTTTGTACCAGTTATGATTAGAAACATTGGTGATATTTGTTTTGTTGACTTATTTGTTAAAAGGACTATTTCATTTATTGGGATCTTAACTTCTGAAAATAAATTGTCTTCTACCGATAACATAACCTCATAGATTTCGAAAGGAACATAAGACTAGATTATTGACAGCTTTCCAACCCCGTTCATAATGGTACTGAATTAATTTGCAGATTTATCAAACCGTTTAAACGGTTTTTCGTTAACAACGAACTTAACTTAGGATAAGATGTGGTATTCTTAGATGAAATCGTCATGTGAGTCTTTGGAAACGCTCAACCACTCTTGTCACGTGACGCAATGTGTGTAAGGCGGAAATTACTGCGTTCATTTTTACCGGCTTTTCCATAGAAGTGCTGACAGGCGTGAAAGCTTGCTTCACATTATTAAATGACAGCACGGGATTTCCGCAATTTAAAAGAAAGAAATTGAAAGATAGTCTTGATTTAAGAAAAAATGATTGTTAATATAAAAATTATCAAGTTTTTTTCTCCAGGAGCAAAACTCTCTGAGTCCCTTTAACAGATTCTCGAACTAAAAGAAAACGTTTTCAAGTCTTATGCGACATGGAAGTGTTGAAAACGATATTCAGTTGATAATAATGCAGTATATTTAACAAATTGAATCGTTTGTTATTATCCTCTTTGCTTGTGATGTCAAACTAATTAATCGATATAAAGAATCTAATTTTTTACTGAGATACGAACACATAAGAGGGCTTCGTTGACTGGTGGTTAGAGTGCGGAACATGAAACCATAAGGCCTTTCCGCATGGGTTCATAGCCCGGTGACGGAATTCGGATTTTCAAGAGAGGTAGTCTTCTAACTGACTAACAGAATGCTGTTTTTTCTACCTGGCTTGTTAAGCCCTTTTGCATGGTTTATCGTAACATAACTGAAATAGTGTTGACGCAATGTAAAACCCATATGAAAAAAGAACAAATAACACATAAATTTAATAACCCCATTTGTATATAACCGCTCGGTGTTTACATTTTGTTAGATAAGGTTTTCTAATTCAGTCTGTACCTCCCGTTAAACAGAACATTTTTTCCATTAACATCATTTCATGGATTAATTTCTTTTAATGCATTGGTAGTTATGATTTTGATAAATAATTAAAATGTAAGGCGAATAAAGTGCTTTGAATAACATGCCACTTAAAGCGAGAGGTTTGACTCGGGATACGAAGGTCATTGGTTCGTGTCCCGTGATAAGCGGAGATACGCATGTACCTTCTCGCCAATCTGTAGATTGAGCAATGCTCAAAAGCTCAGACTGAGTCCGAAAACAGTGGTGTTGAGTTGAAAGCCCCGATCGCTTAACATTGAATATAAGCTTCCAAGTAATCTGATATAATGTTGAAAAGTATTTTAATAACTTTTAATACTTCTTGTGCGATTTATCTAAAACAAAAAGGACAAGTGTGATTTGTTGGTTTAATCGCTATCGATGAGCTTGAATGAAAAGTCTTTGTCCATTGCCTAAGTTGTCTTGTTAAATGTGCTTGTTCGTTGATGATACATTTTTAAAGTCAAAATAAAATGCCATTGATGCAAAACTGTTTTTGGTATTGGAGTTCTATATATAACTAAAATAGCTACGTTCGCCAGTACGTGTCATACAACAGTTAAAGCAAATAGAATGTTGTCTACTTTCAATATACTAAAATCCTATCATTAACAATGCAGTTGCTCACAATGTCTCATTTAAAAAGATAAAAAATTGTTTTGACAAGTCGCATGTCGTTGTTTATAGTTCTGACACATCAATCATAAACAGAAATAGAATAATTCGTCGACGAAAACGTGGGTTTAACGAGTTTTAAGATAACGTTATGTTGTACGATTAACCTATTGCGGGACACATCAATTTGTCAGCCAATCTAATGGCGCCAACTCGTATGACCACGTGACTCGGAAAAGCCAATAATATGACGTCAACGTTTATGCGTCAAGTTCTGCTTCGTATAATTTGTACATAGCCTTTCCTGAACAATGGTGTTACGTTCAAAATACCCTTTATTATTAGCGTTTAATTTATTTCGATGTTAACACAAATGAGGAGGGTAATGAGCTTTGATAAAACGTTGTATTGGACCGTTTACTTTTTGCATGAACTTGGTAAATTTCCAACCAATCCGATTGCAACATATAACTTAAATGGTATGTTCATGTTATAACGAATAGCTAAGTAACGTCATTGCTTCTGTGTCAAATGCCGAGTTGGACTACCCTTTGATATTCGTACAGTCTTTTCTAAGAATGGATGTAAGATATGAAGAATGTTCGATATGGACGCAAACTAAAATCTTGTCTGATGAGCCAATAGATTCCCATATCACATGATTATTTTTTACTGTATTTCTTTTTTTTCGGTTCGTGGGCGACCAAATGGTCCAATTACGTTTATACTTAAATAAAACGTGATTTATCACATGCTAACGGTTATGAAGATTAATGTAAATATTCATGATCAGATCACCGGAAATTGAAGCAAGCACTCATTATTTGATGATTTACAATCAATGTTGCCTAAAATATAAACAGTCCTTGGGAAAATAAGACATATATAGCAGTCATATTTATAATGTTTTCTATTATTATTCATTATTTCTCCAAAAGATGTGTTTCCATTTACGTATAAAATTTAGATTATACCACTGGCTAATGGCCATCTATTAATGAAGATTAATGTAGATGAAACTAAATATTCACGATCAGATCCCTGAAAATTGATGCAAGCATTGATTATTCGATGATTTGCAGTCTATGTGTCCTAAATCGTAAACTATCCTTGGAAAAACAAGACATATGTAGCATTGTAATCATATTTCTAATGTTTTCTTTTATCATTAATATTTCTCCAAAGGATTTGTTTCCATTTATACTTTAAAAGAATTTGAATTATATCACGTGCTACTGGCTATCTTTGATAGAGAATAAATGATGCCGGAAATTGATACAAGCGTTCATTTTTGATGTTTTATAGACAATGTTTCCTAAAGCATAAACTGTCTGGGGGAAAACAGGACATATATAGCAGAGCAATTATATTTCTTTTCATAAGAGGGGGATATGTTCTTAACTCTTTGTAATAGCTAAGATCATGAATCATTCAATTATGCTACATACAGAATGTGATTTAGAACCGATACAATGCCTATGTGATGACAGATTACATGTGATAGCACTTACACCATTGAATGTAAGTCTAACTTTGTGTTCCTTGTGAAAAAGCGTTTAGTATTGTTGCTTATGTTCGTGTTTGTAATGCTTGGGAAACATATCATCATCTCGCATAATCGTATATTCTACATTTATACTTGTCCCCGAATTGGCTTTTAATCAGTGTTAATCTTAAAAGTACTCCCGTTGTTATTGCACATAATCAAAATATCTATTGTTTGTAATGCTTGGGAATCATTTAGAAAAACAATTGAAACAATAAACATAAATATGAATAGCATTTCTTTGGGAACAGTTGTCATTCAAAAGAACATGATCTGAGAAATAACTAGTCATCATCTGTTAGTGTTTTACCTTTATACCTTTCGTTTCTATACTTTTAGAATATCTGATGATCGAAACGATCTTTTGATACACAATGAGAACCACGATCATATGCCTATTGTTTGGTAAATCTGAAAAAGTCGTGTCGTTTCTATAAGTATTTCAGAGCAAAGGAAATGGATGGAGGGAATAAACATGAACCACTTCTATAAGAATTCGGGTTTTTTTAGTATGTCATTCCAAATTATGAATGTAAAAAGTATTTCTATGTTCGTTGAATAAGCTTACCAAAGACGGACGCCGTTATGAACGATGTGGTTAAAAGAGACTTGATAACAGAAATGGGCAATCAGTATCTCGCACAAAGTCGATTACGCTTATGAATTAAAAAGACATGGGAAAATTTGTCTTCACCGTGATTATCCAATAATGAATGGTCGATGTAACTCAAAGTTATAATCCCTCATATCGAAATGCTGTTAAATGAATTTGTATGAGATCAAACACACCACGTATCATTATGAATGAAACAAATCATATCAACCACGAGCCTCGTGTAAAACGGAACCATAATGATACTGTTTCACTGCATTTCGAGACAAAATAGTTCAGAGGGAGGTAGTCACAGTATATTGTTCTGTTTTGCAGGGGCTTGATCCCGTATTACACCGAGCCTACGTTAACGCGTATGAAGACGAGAGTGACCAGCCCACGACCGCAGCACCCAGTATGTGGGAACGCCTTACTCCCCGACTCCCGTCCCCAAACGAGGTAGACTGCTACGTAGATGTGATTAGGGTAAGAAAACATGAAAGCAATTTTGTTGACGTCGTTGTTTAAGTTAAAACTGATTTCATTTTCATTGATTGCGAAGCAAGTTCTAACAACTTAGAATAATCACTTTCGGTTTGGCTTTCTGGATACATAACCAGTACTCGCGCCGAATGTGGATTAATGAAAGTTCGCAAGGCAGATTCCGCTACTCACGGGATTCAAACCCATGGCCCTCGTATCCAGAGAGGCCGACTCTCTATCCTGTACCACGGTTCTCCACTGACGTCGTTGTTATTGGTGCATGCCGATTCATCCAGATTTCAGTTAGATTTCAATCTTTTCGTTGATCAATCTTAACCTCAAAACGTTTAGTGAGAAATACATTGCTTATCGATTGTTATTATATATTATTGTATGCTTTTCGGTGGATTACCCTGTGATATCAGTGGATTATCACTGTTTCAAAGTGTGGGAATATCAGGAACTACTTTCTTTTCCCCATGGGGCACCCCATTTTACAAGTGAATGATATCATAGGTCATAATAGTAGAACGTTTATTTAAAATCAATATATCGGGTAGAATACGACTTTTTAGCTGCTTTAATGTGTAAAATGAAACAATGGAATGCCATTGAAATTGTTTTGAAATTAGTGAAATTTACTCAGAAAAGGCATTCTGAACCCAAACTTTTTTATTTTACAAGTATTGCATAAAATTGGGGAATGATCAAGATGTGCCATGGCATCATGGAAAAAGTTTAGCATTAAATTTTGCTTGGTAATATCCCCTCAATGGTTGCTCATTCTCATATTGTTGCGTTTCATTCTTAGTTTTCATGACTTATTTTCCACAAAATTGATTGAGAATAAATCCTGAGCTGTTGCTGTTAAGACAAAAAAATGTAAACCAAAAAGATCTTCCCCAACACATTTGGATAACATTTTCACATAGTTTTACAATACAAGAGTAACACATAGTTCAAATTGAAATTAAAAGCAGGAATTTTTTGATTATTTAGGAAAGTTTAATAAAAGTTGAATCAAAATGTCCTTTCATCAACTGACATACTGAAAAACACCAATCACAACTCAAACTCTTAAAGTCACAATATTGGTGAAGATATCCCTTGCTAAAGCACGAGAAATCACAAATAGTCTTGATAATCAGTTACTGTTATTCAACTGTAGAATAAATGTCACTTTAGATATTATTTGGCACTTGTTTTTGGTCCAAGTTGGCTGCAACATTCAATGTTCATGTACTTGTCTCAACCAATGCTGTCTAGGTGGTTTCCCTTGATGAAAGTGTACCTGCAATTAAAAGAAAATAGAAAAAAAAATCAGAAATTGTTTTTAACAATATTTGCATACAACAGATACAAGTAACGCATAAACCTAAGAATTTAATTACAAACGCTGATATCACTTATCAAAATATCTAAAACGCGAAACTACTTATGTTGAAAAAAATTCGGGCGAAACATCCCGGGTTCGTAACGGTAATGATTATGAGCAACTGTAGATTAATTTCTCACCTTTTGAATAAATAACTTGAGTGAAATGGCATGTCTGTTACGGCTGTCCAATATCGATGCAGCTTTGTGTTTACGTCTTCTCTCATTGTATCAAGTACACCGTAGATGAATCGTTTGGGAGCGAATTTCCATGGCTACGAATCTCAACGTGTCAGTTTGGCCCTCATCTCCATCCCAAATTATTAATCACTGGCGAAGCTTGTTGGCCCAATGCAGTTAATAAATGCTTCTTACACATGAGAAGTTATGTACTAAGTGGCGACAGTATTGATTTGTCTTATATCGGGCATATAGTTCGAAGTTAGAAAATTGAAGCGGTGAGGCGAGAGGAAATTGGCGTCCATTAAAAGTCGTAAAAATCAACATTGTATTGGCGCAGTGATCTGTTCGATAAGTCAACTGATCTACAACGTTTAATTACTTTTACCTATGTATAACCGATTACGGAGATAGTATTGCTTAATGTGTTTCCTATATTGGTAAAATTTCACTGAAAGAACTTCAAACCAAAGTGAAAAGGTGTCTTGTTTGTCATTCTGTATAGTGAACTATTTAGTCGGTCATGTTTACGTGTGACGTCACATACATTACTGGGGATTCCGTATCGATAGAAGGGGCGCCAACGGGTTTTTTCAAAATGGGAAATTGACAGAAAAGAAACCTTTAAATGCAAAAAAAATACTAATAAAATATGTAATAAATAGAATATTTGTAATTTACACCGAAAATTACAAATATCCTCTATATCACTCATTTAAGTCACTTTCCATTCTTCTGACTTAATAGGTAAGCAGTAAATTAATATTTTGACACTGTACTGGTTTTCTCTGTCGTCATGTTACAAGCAATCCAATTGTGTCATGGAGAGCACCCATTACGTCAATATCCGTGTGTTTTTATGTATGGTCTTTTGGACGGGTATCGAGCCAGTATCCTCCCAAGCACGTCTCGGATACTCTAGCGTTATGCCACCTCACTGGTCATCAGAATATATAGATAACAAAAACCCATTTACTCATAGAATGTAACAATGTGATTAGACCTAAGTAGAATCATCGACCGATAATACTTATGAAAGAAAAAGAAAAGTTAGTGTATTGGGAAATAATCATTATGACCAGAATATAAAATTTCTACTTTTAAATTCTTTTTTTCCATTGATACTTTAAAGTCGCTTTCTGTAACCCTACAAAAAGCAACCAGGGATATTGGGTACAAGAATGGTTTAACTGAACATAGCGTGGTGTTTCAAATTCTAGAATTACCAATCACATTTCTGGACTATCCCTTTTAACCCTTTAAGCCATAGAACCTAAATTTGAGGTATCTGATGTATAGAACTCACGAAACCATCGTAGCAGAAGTATAAACTGTTCTTTGTGACCAATTTATCATTTTATCACGATAGATTCTACCAAATATCATTACATTTTTGTTTAATATTTTTATAAAGATATGTTTTGTTTTCAGACCAGACGACGGGGAGGTAGATGTACGCGCCTCGGCGGTTACCTTAGTCAGCCCTACATCTGTCAGAGTGGTCCACACTTCGAGTTTAACCACGTTTGTCAACAAATAATGGCCAATAGAACAGCACAGCAGCAAGACATTGGGCAGCCATAACAAATGGAATCGATGTGAGAGAACTTGGTTCCGGGGCAATTGAGATCGTCTTGGTAAACGCTCAAAAGCTTTCCACAAGGAGTCATCTGATCAATGCGTTGTAAAAGCACCGCTAAATGAGTGCGATAAACATTTATAAGTTTCCGCCTGACTTACAATCTACCATATGTAAAGGACACTGAGCTTTTTTTGTTTTCTTCTTTTTTCCTATATACATTTGGTCGCAAATCAAGTAAACTATCCATGTATCTTTTGTAAACCTCCGATTTTTACTATTCATGTATGTATGAAAATACCGGAAGCACTTTTCATCTAAATAAAACAGCTCTGAATCAAAAATGTCAAATTGTATTTCAGCTTTTATCATGCCTTACATTCAATTAAACGATTGGTCTTATAGAGGGTGTTTCATAATATGAAGTACTCTGTCATATCATCTATAGTTCGGTTTAAAGGTTGTAGCTATATTCACAGTATCTCGTGTCAGTTATGATGTCAATGATTTTCAACATTGACGTCACTTCGTCGTTTATGATGTCATTAAAAGATCATTTTCACCAGATGAGAGAATAACCTCTTTTAATGACTTCATAAATGACATCATGATTTCTCTAGGAAATCTATGCAAATTTTCTGGCTTTTTTGTACCTAATTTGAATTAGTGTTTAACCTACATTTTCATCCAATGAGAATGCGTCAATTTGAATTTTTTTGTTGGTTTATTTTCCATAAACTACTATTCGAGTGTTCTATCTGGGCTCTATGAGACTATTACTCTGGTATCACGCATGCGCATAAATGTGTAGTTTTAGGCTCCACCTCCAAATCAATGACATGTGTAAGCCTAGCCTACGGTAGCGATTGAAAGATCGCTGTGACGTCGCGGAGGAGAAATAAACACAGAAATAAATAAAAAGGAATTGCAATTAACTGGGTATCCTAACATCGTTGAGAAAAAAAGAAACTGAACTATATTAACCTTTTACCCCATTAGGAATAATGTGACGGGTACAAATTGAAAGCATCAACAGACAGCACATATATACATTATGAAAAAACACAGTTTCTTTTTGAAATTGAAAAGAACATATTGTGACAAAAGGAGTAATTGCTTGTTACAAGCAATTTCTTCTTTTGTCACAAGGGCTTCTCAAGTTTTTTGCTGTAGGTGAGGAATAAATTATGGAGTTACGGGTTAAACTCAAAACTACATTGCAATCTACATCACTGGGTAGTGCAGTTGTCTTCTTCCAAATATGGTATGGCAGATTCTTGGCGTGCAATTGACAGCCGCGGAATGCGTGGTTTATGTCGAATTGCAAAATACTGAGCAGCAGTGTTATGCCATTCGCAGATCATACCCGTAGAGGCGTGGTTTGCCAGCGTCAAATAGAGCGCTCTATGGAAATGTAGGTTAAACACTAAATTGTTTAGAGGCTATATAGTGAAATTTAAACGACATAGAAACCCCGTCAGTCGATATCGCTCCTTCCTTGGGGTTTCTATATCGTTTAAATTTCACTATCTAGCCTCTAACCTATATATAGTAGAATCACATATAATGAAGTACCCTTCATTCGTGAAGGTCTCGTCTTCTTGTGCTTGGGTCATTAAAAACCTGACCGAAACGGTTTTTGTTCATAAAAAATGAAATAACAATCCCTGTTTTTGTTTCAGAAATCTGAAACATTTAGCAGTTCAGGTTTGTTTACATTCAGCAATTCATGTGGGTCCTACATTGCCCAAAGATCAAGGAAGTTGTCTAAGAACTCGGAGGTTCCGGCTTTGGGCTCCACCGGTACCTCTGTCTTCGTGGGAGTGTCTTTTGACACGATACATCGGAGAACTGCCCTAGTACTGGTGTATCCGAACAGTAACATAACCGAAAAAGTGTTGCTACGGTGTTTTATGAACTCCAACATTGTTCGATTAAGGATTTATATATGACAATGAATGGGCTTGATTTGTTTCGTACATTCACAGAAACCGGCGTTATAAAATGAACAAACACGCTTGACATGAGCAATTTTGTTCCTTGTGTTTCATTGGTTTCCACATTGTTTGCTGTTGGAGCGTCAAGAGTGTCAAAATGAAATGACTCAAAACTAAAATCTTAATCTCCAATTTTTTAAATTTCGCTTGATCTTTCTTGTTGGCGACATACGTTTGTAACAAGCCACAATATATGACCATTCTTTATTGATAATGAATTTTCTCCCATTTCATATAGAGGCGGGCAAACTGAAAATAAAAACAAAAATATAATAAAATGGCAAACTTGAATACCAATTTGGAATTGTCCGTTTTAGCATTACTCCAGTATTAATTAATTCGGCGGCGAACAGTTCACTTTGTGTCGCACCTGTGAGCGAGAACTTCCGGGTAGTGGTACCTCAAGTTGTCAACTATAGAGGGTTTGATTAACAACATTTGGTGCATAGTTTTGCTAGAAAAGAGATGGCCAAGTAAACCATGATGTGTTTCCTGTATATTTGATAGTCATGCAATGCTCTCAAAGCGTGTTTGCATAACAAATTCAAGGACTATTTAGTTTTGTTGTTGTTTTTCAAATATGCTGGTACCTCTTCAAGAATTAAAAACCTGCGTTTTGATTTACGTATGACACCAGGATACATTCCTCCGTAGAAAAAGAATGTCACGAATGAGTTGTCCATTTAATTACAGATTAATAGAGTTTAAATCAAACAGAAACAGCTGACGAAAAAGAGAGCTTTCCATTTCCTAATTTGGTACAAAGCACCACTGCAGAGACATTCTTTGCCGATAACTCACAGAATTTCAATTTGAGCGCTGTATATTCCTTAACCAATTGACCAACATCCCGCTTTTACGTTTAATACATGATTTACCCACAGGTTATTTGTTTCCAAACAGAAACGTCTGGTGTTGTATGTCCCTAGCAATATATTACGTTTTATAACCCCATAGTCAAACTGTGTGGTTGAAGGATGGTATTTTACGCCAAACAAAATGTGCCTACAAAAGACATATTTTGAATCGGTGCAGTTGTCAAAAAAAATGGATGAAAGGCTACATCTGCTTTTGGGTTTCCCCATTTATCAAGTTTAAGGTATATATTTATTTCATCAAAATATAAACAGGAAATTAAGTCCTTTAAAAAAAGGAAAATTACAAGATGTTAAAGATATTGATAATTTGGTAGTAGGTTTATTGATACCTGTAAAAGCGACCCGAGGCTTACCATTATAATACAGCTTGGAAGACACAGACTATAACACAGTCGGTGTGTGTCAGTGTGTGGGTATTTTTTAAAAAAATGGCCCTTTTTGGGTCGGACAAAAACAAAAAACAAAGTTCTTTAAATCTTTACTTTTTATTCTTAACATGTATATTCAAAGTATATACTTTGCAGAAAATACAATAGTACAGCTTAATCTTATTGTGAAATAGGAATAAAACGACCCTTAACAAACTTGATATTGAAAATATGTCCTTCCTGTTACTGTTACTATTTTTTATTTTTATCTATGATAAAATGGGTAAATATCAAAATAAAATAGCCTACTGAACTCTCAAAATGTGTATGTTAAGAAAAAACAGCATGCATTACTATTTCTTTGCTCATCTGTTGAACATTGAAGAAAATAAACCCAAACTAAACAATTTATCCCATTTTTGTTTTCTTTATTTAACCTTACCTGACAATGTTGCTCTAATATATAGCTTGATTCACTGTATATTATTAGTTATGAAATGTTAATGTTCCAAGATAAAGTTTACAAGAGCATATCTCAGGCTATCAGCAGTAAAAAGCTAAAACGTATGTTCCGATAACAGAAAAGACAATCGGTAACGGGAGAGACAACTGGTAACAGGATTGACAAACAGAGATTGAGATTTTAACTATTTAAAATAAATTGTCTTCAACTGTAAAAACAAAAGCACAGATTTCTTAAGTAACTAGAACTTTGTTATTGACAGCTTCCCAACCCTGCTCAAAACAGTACAGAAAAGATAAAGAACGTTAAAATCACATGTTTTGCAGACCGTTTAAACGGGGTTATTCCTCGTTTATTTATAAACCAGCTTTCCCAAAGAAGAACAGACAGGTGCAAAACTTTCCAATAATTTACAAAAAAACTGGGTTTAATCAAATTATAGGTCCTTGGTTTAGTGACAAGAATTGTGAATATCATGTTTTGAACATTTATTACGTGAAAAGCACAAATCTCTAAGAGAGTCTTTTTGAAACTTTAGTTTGATCTTGAAGAAGTATAGTGCATTTTGCACATGCAGACTATAGATGTAAATTGCAATAGGGCTCTTTCATTTGCCAGATTCATATTTCTTTAATTAAATCATTAAGATTTGTTACATAATAATCCCAAACCTTGTTGTTCATTTTATATTGTTTATCGTTACTTGGCATTTTTTCGAGTGGTGGTAAGATTGCAAGTATGGCATTTGAATCATACCAACAAACATCAAGCCTATTTTTCCCAGGCCAGTAAAAACAGTTTCATGCCAATCTGTTTCATACAGACTACCTTAACATCAGTTTTTGCAGTTTCAATAACTTTTCCAGTATATGGCTTGTCATCATATTCTACAATAACGATCTTGTCTATCAACAAAGACATTTCGTTCTCTTTATCATTGAAATTAGTAAAAGTTATACTTCTGTTATCAGATAGATCACTAGCATCTTTAAAAATTTGGCCAACCATTTGACAGGAAGCACTGAAATCACCCACCATCCTATCTGTTTCATGTGCATCACAAACCACCTGACCAGAATCCGCCAAATCACCCACCATCTGACCAACATCGTCCATATCAGCCAACAGCCGCCTTGCATCATCTGCATAACCAACTACCTGACCAGAATTAGCCACATCACCCATCACCTGACCAGCATCGTCCATATCAGCCATATGTCCCCTTGCATCATCTGCATCATCAACCACCTGACCAGAATCAGTCAAAGCACCCATCACCTGACCAGCATTATTCATATCAGCCAACAGCCGCCTTGCATCATCTGCATCATGAACTACCTGACCAGAATTAGCCACATGACCAACCACCTGACCAGCATTGTTCATATCAGCCAACAGCCGCCTTGCATCATCTGCATCATGAACCACCTGACCAGAATTAGCCACATGACCAACCACCTGACCAGCATTGTCCATATCAGCCAACAGCCGCCTTGCATCATCTGCATCATCAACCACCTGACCAGAATCAGTCAAACACCAACCACCTGACCAGCATCGTCCATATCAGCCAACAGCTGCCTTGCATCATATGCATCATGAACCACCTGACCAGAATCAGTCAAATCACCCACCACCTGACCAGCATCGTCCATATCAGCCAACAGCCGACCTGCATCATCTGCATCACCAACAACGTCACCAGAATTGTTTATATCAACAACCATTATACTAGCATCATCAATATCACCAGACGTATGATAGGCATTATCAAATTATCCGCAACCTGATTAACATCATGAATATCACCCATCAAATCAGTTCTTTCTTTCTGATAAAGTTTCTGTTTTCGTTTAAGGGCTCTTTGCTCCCTGCAGTTCATGTCTTTTACACTTTTCTTTTTCCCCATATTTTTGTCTTCCTAGTACTTTTCTTTTTCCTTTTTCAAATATCTACTCCTCCTCTCAGCATCGGCATCTCTTCTTTGCACAGGTACCGATACCTCCTTTTGCATTTCAGCAGCAGATAAGGCCATCTAAGAAAAAAAAATCTCTCATGCTTCATAAATCTGCAAGTTTTATAAAAAATACTTTGAATGTGAAATAAGACAATATTGAATAAACTTTACACATATGATTTATTTAAGTGATTGTGCCATTCCTGTTACCACCATGTTCTTTCCTGTTACTGCCATCTATGCATCTTTACCATTCCAAAGCTTAAGATTTTTCTATATAATATTGCTTAAACCACTTCTTGTTACAGGAAATAACCCACATGACCACAGATTTAGTTTATTTCTGCTTGTCAAGAAACATAACCATTAACTGTTTAGCCTGACTGTCAATCCTGTTTCCATTGTGTCTTTCCTGTTATCAGAAAATGTTTATGACTCTAAAAGCAATGCATTTATCAATACTTTACATTTTACGAAATAAAACATTAATTTCTGTTCAAAATATGTTTTGAAGACTGTACAAATCAACATTTGACATAATAAAGACAGGTTAACATCATTCGACATAGTTAAATAAGTATGTCAATCCTGTTACCATGATATTCTTTCCTGTTACCCGTTTGTCTTTCCTGTTACCACAATATTTATTATGACTCTTACAGTGGCAAAGAATTAGAATATTTTCTTAAAGAAATGCTACTACAATTTACATAAACTATTTTAGATACAACACAAGTCAATATTCTATGTTATACGGAAAATGTTAACATAATTTGCCATTTTTCTAAAGATGTTGTCCATCCTGTTACATAAATAGTCTTTCCTGTTACCGAATTAATAAATGTCTATGTAACTGGGAAAAAATGTGTCATACATATTAAAACAACATTTAAATGATTTGTCTTATTGATGTTTAGATAACTGAATGGGTAAATTGCAAGAATAATAAAAAATATACCCCAAAAATATAAATGTATAAATGTATTTGTCTTTCCTGTTACCTGCTATGTCTTTACTGTTACAAATGTTACAGTAACAGGAAAGACAGTAACAGGATAGACTTTTTAACTTATATGTGAAGGTGCAAAGGACGCATTGGCCTCTACTGAGTTTATCATATGTTGGTGCAAACTTCCCCACTTAAGGACATCAGTGCATGTAAAACTGTTCTGAATATGGTTTTTGAATTCACTTTAAAGTAGGTAACAGTTTTGACAGCGAAAAATGTAAGATTACTTACCGTTCACTTCTTTCACTCCTTGTCTTGGATGTGATATCGCTCTTTCAAATATGACATATCCATTTTGTTAAAAAGGAAATAATGTCATAATCAAACTATTATGAGTATCAAAATTTCAAAAGCATTCATGATTTGATGCTAAAAAATCTTAACAGTAACAGGACTGACAAAGAATCACGGACACATATAAAACACATTATTTCTCCCCATTTCAAAATGATTTTATGTGATTTAATGTTTCTAGAATAATAAAGACAAGTTGTTTTACAGTATCATTGCTGAAAACAACTTGATGTAACTGTATATCCAACATAAATCTTTGACCTAACGAACAGATTCAAATCATGGACAGACCCTTTTTAGCTGGCCTGTCATATGAAAAGTATAAAATATTTTCTAAATCAAAATATTTGGGTCAGGTTAAGATTTTGTACAGTGGAAAAGGCAACCACTTATACAATAAAGTGATTTGCAAAGTAAAAATTCATTAATGAAGTTGAATTTTATCAATATTTTACTTATGGACAGAAAAGGAGCCATTTTTTTGAAAAATACCCGTGTACAGCAGAGAAAGACACATAAGTTATTAAAGGTTTTTGTTCACAGAAGAGGACAGAAAGTCAAAACAAAATGTCGTTGAAACATTGCGGTTTTGAATTGTTGTTATATATATACAATTACAAAGAATTAAAAACATGTAATTTTCTCTCTAAATACTTTATCCCGTTACATGGTGCAAAAGGTGACGTGAAAAGGGGTGCCATGAAAACTAAGTGATTCACGGTTAGTTGACACGTGATTCCTTCATTTGCATATGGTCAAGCGACCCAAAAACTGGCCCATCGGAGTTAAAATCTATGTAGTGAAACGATTCTGTTTGGTCCATCTAATGTTTCAAGTTACAAATCATCATTTGATGATCATTAAATCTAAGAAATCGAAGGTATTACTCGGAACTATTTGCAGCCTCTTTGCACTTAAGAACAATTCTATTTTTAGATTATTAAGGGAAATCTACGTCACAGAGACAAATCTCCGGTTTCATTACTTTTTTACACAAAATAAACACATGTTATATCCTCCACAATTAATACTCTCAGGACATATATTATATATACGACATATATTATATATACCACCATACCTTTTCGATCACCCCTATCTATAGGCCTATGCCTTATCAAGATTTATCCACTTTACCATAGACAGAGAATACCGTGTGACGTCATTTTTCATCGTGTGACGTCAGACGATGACATCACTATTTGTCTCGTGACTACAATTCATGTTAGTTCACGTATACTCATTTGCGTTTTATAAAACATGTTTTCTCTGTTGTTTCGTTGAAATTGGGTGTTCGAAAGGTATGTGACGGGATAAACAGAATAATAGGTTAGTGACTTAAATGGGTTAAGTTTTTCGGGCTCGGCTTCGGTATTTATTGGGTTCGCATTAGGCTCACCCAATAAATTCCTACGCCTTGCCCGAAAAACTTAACCCATTAACGTCAATAACCTATTATTCTCTATTTATCCTGTTACATTGTGCGAAAGGTGACGTGAAAAGGGGTGCCGTGAAAACTAAGTGATTCACGGTTAGTTGACACGTGACCAGCTTCATTTGCATATGGTCAAGCGACGCAAAGACTGGCCCATCGGAGTTAAAATCTATGAAGTGAAACGATACTGTTTGGTCCATCAAATGTTTCAAGTTACAAATCATCATTGGATGATCACTAAATTTGAAGAAATCGAAGGTATTACTCGGAACTATTTGCTGTCTCTTTGCACTTAAGAACAATTCTATATTTAGATTAGTTAGGGAAATATACGTCACAGAGACAAATCTCCAGTTTCATTACTTTTTTACACAAAATAAACACATGTCCTATCCTCCACAATTAACACTTTCAGAATATATATTATATATACGACCATACCTTTTTGATCACCCCTATCTATATGCCTTATCAAGATTTATCCACTCTACCATAGACAGAGAATATCGTGTGACGTCATTTTTCATCGTGTGACGTCCACGATGACATCACGATTTGTCTCGTGACTACTAATCATGTTTGTTCACGCATACTCATTTGCGTTTTGTAGAAACTCTTTTCTCTGTTGTTTCGTTGAAATTGAGTATTGGAAGGTATGTTACGGGATAAACAGAATAATAGGTTAATGACGTTATTGGGTTAAGTTTTTCGGGCTCGGCTTCGGTATTTATTGGGTGAGCCTTC
>OX401406.1:53314077-53417180 GCA_947846245.1 Cerastoderma edule
TAGACCGGCTATCCCATTGAATTGCATTCTCCTTCGCAGTGATCTCCCTTTTCATTTGGTAAGGAGCTCTCTGCTATCACAGAAAAAATCCTTCCAGACCTGGAAGGATTTTATTTTTTTCATTATAAATTTTGAATCGAAATCTGAATACAGAATTTTTTCAATTTAAGAAGTCTGACTTCTTTGGCCCAAATCATTACAAAAAAGTAATGGCAAAATATATTCATATGTAAAAAACTGACAGAAGTTGCTTGAATCGTACTCAAACCAGTTCGTAACCTTATTTTTTTCCTTGTTGGTTCGCAACAAGGTCCCGTAACAGCTCACCCAGGAAAGGTTCATTCGATTCGATGTAATGAAGCAATAAAGTACATAGGGTCATGCCCTCGAAGTAACGGACATCAACAATGTGTTTTCGTTATAAAAAAGATCGTATCGAGGTGAATCGTATAATACACATTTTGAACAAAGATAACATAGTCATGACTGACAATACTGACGAAATTGTCAAAGTTATGTATGAATTTGATTCATCGTTCATTTTCAAAGCATGGCAGGTTGAAATAAATCATACAGACCAAATTTTGTTTGCGTCTCAGTTATATTGTTTGGGTCACATGACTGTATCTGTCGTCACGTGATTTCTATGATGGCAGTGATATTGTACTGAAGTGTAGCGAAGGGAAGTATTCCTGCGCGGAGTTTGATAGAAGTGCTGACGCAATAAAGAGTTAGGCTAGAGTATTGTGTTTATTTATAGACCGGCTATCCGGTCAAGCACTAAATATTTACTTAAATACCCACAAATTGGTTATAGTCAATAATTAAATGTTTTTTTTAATCTTCTCATTAAAGATTATCATATAAACACATTTGTGTTTCATATTTTGTCAATCGTATCTTTTAGATACGATTGCAAACGGACATGCCCTTCGTTGCCGGCCTACTTTCAAAATGGCTCCCCATTAACTCCGAGGTTATTTTAAGTAATGGCCCATGTGTTCCGAATGATATAAGTGCTGACGGGTGCTCAATTTACAATAGTTATCGAAATCACGGGATTTCAGCAAATTGATAATAAATTTTGTTTTAGTGACAACCATTGTGCATATAGAATCTATTACGTTTATTACGGCAGAGTGCAAACCTCTGAATCCCTGTGGGCGACATTGGTGCAGGGATATAGCGTCGGGCTCTTGTACCGAAGGTCCCGGGTTCGAATCCCCGTTAGGCGGGATGAAAATTTCCGGTCCTAACCCACAAACCGGCGCGATTACTGGTTAAGTAAGCAGTCATCGAGAGTGGCTTTGACAATCGATGTAAAAACAAATACGATATGATAAAAAGTTTGACACTTATATTCACGATCCGAACACTTTCCGAACAGGATTACTTCCCTTTGATAGTCTGTAGCACAGTATGGAAGTCAATATAATTTTGTTCATTAAAAGAATATGAGAAGGAAATAATAAACCTATGTATGTAAAGACATCACAATGATCAGCGAACGAATGTATTTCCACTAATCGGATAAGATCGTATTTTGATTGCTCCGTTTGGAACCCTTTTGACAGCTGCTGGATTATGACACAGACTTGCATCGTCAATGTTTTTCCAAACGAACAAGACAAGGGTCGAGTCTCCTAAGACGTTGGAGTGAGAGAAGATAAAACTCACACGACTCTGAAGTATTGATGGTGTAGATATAATATGCAATCTGCGGCTTCGGTTCGTGCTACTTTGAGTATTATGTATATTCTTTTTCCCACTTACTAAGATAACATCATGATGTTCTTTACATAAGAACCGTACAACACGTATTGTTAGATGTTGTTTTAGGAAATACTACGTGTTAGCTATCCACTTCGGTGACATTCGTAATGCCAAACATAATTAAGAGCTGTATCCCATAACATAATTAATATTGTTATGTTTTCCGGTTAGAAACAACCTAATTGACCTTTCATTGCCTCTGGTAATTACAAAACACAAAGCAAAGGTTTATAGCAAGTATCGTTCTAACAAACACCCTTAGCGTTGAATGGGTTAGGGAACAAGCTGTCTTAGAAACGCTTTAGGTGCCAGTAATTTATGTATAGAAAGGAGAAAAACTATTACGTTTTATTGTATAAAACTATTATATTCACTTAAACACTACTAATCTTCGACAGATAGATAAAACAGCAATTACGTGTATTAATGGAATATACATGGCAAACAGATTGTTGCCGTTTGTTATTCGCTATCTCCCTCTCTCGCGTTTGATTCGAAAGTTTATTAGATGCATTGGAGCACAAGCGTTTTGATGGAAAGTGATGAACGAAAGACAACTCTGAAAGGTAAAAAGGATATGCTCCGTCAATAGCTCTACACAAGTGCAGAGAGCACACTTGTTTACGATTCACGTTGTACAAAACACAGAATTACGTTTGCGATGGTCAAAAGTAGATTGAAATAAAATTCGTACAACAATATTACACGTAAACGTAGTCGTAAAGTTACACTTCTTTGTCAGGCAGGCGCTAGAACTTGAAATCATCGTGTTCCTCCCCATGTGGATGTGTCAGGCTGGCGCTAGAACTTGAAATCATAGTGTTCCTTCCCATGTGGATTTGTCAGGCAGGCGCTAGAACTTGAAATCCTAGTGTTCCTCCCCATGTGGATTTGTCAGGCTGGCGCTAGAACTTGAAATCCTAGTGTTCCTTCCCTTGTGGATGTGTCAGGCTGGCGCTAGAACTTGAAATCATAGTGTTCCTCCCCATGTGGATTTGTCAGGCAGGCGCTAGAACTTGAAATCCTAGTGTTCCTTCCCATGTGCATTTGTCAGGCAGGCGCTAGAACTTGAAATCATCGTGTTCCTCCCCATGTGGATTTGTCAGGCAGGCGCTAGAACTTGAAATCCTAGTGTTCCTCCCCATGTGGATTTGTCAGGCTGGCGCTAGAACTTGAAATCCTAGTGTTCCTTCCCATGTGGATTTGTCAGGCAGGCGCTAGAACTTTAAATCATCGTGTTCCTCCCCATGTGGATTTGTCAGGCAGGCACTAGAACTTGAAATCCTAGTGTTCCTCCCCATGTGGATTTGTCAGGCAGGCGCTAGAACTTGAAATCCTAGTGTTCCTTCCCATGTGGATTTGTCAGGCAGGCGCTAGAACTTGAAATCATAGTGTTCCTCCCCATGTGGATTTAAATCCTAGTGATGGCATTGAGCTTTCCAGGAGTGGCAGATTCCTAGAGGACTTACGGAATGCATTTGGTTCTACACAACTTGACCAGCCCTTATGCTATTTGAGTATGGGGTCTTCCTCCATCATTACAAGCCGGGTATCGAAAATAGCCTAACCATAACTTATTATTATTGACGCTACGTAAAACCTTAAAACATTTATATGTAAATCCGATACTTTTATGCTGTTTGTCACTAACTCTAAACCACCATACATGCTTTGGCTTCTAACTATATATAATGTTCAGAACCGCCATTCAGATTGAGCTGCACATACAAAAGCGAGCCCTATAGATGATTTAGTAATAGAACCATGTACTCGACGCTGGATCGAACCCGCGAAAAGTCAAGAGATCAAACACATAAAGGAAAGGCACTTATGTCTGCCTGTCCAATCTTGACTCTCTTTTACCACTCGGTCAGGGAGCTTTGTTATCAAAACGAAAACGAAAATTGAAAATACAATAGTTTTATTTACAACAGCTTATAAAAGTTAAGTATATTAAGAAAAAAAAGATCACAAAAGAATTACGGTACAAAACACCAACGTAAATACCAACGACAATATGAAAAATCTTGTGAAAACTGTTTTTAAAACTAACTTAGAGAAGCATACATGTTAAATGCTATGCGTTTTCATGAACACTAAAAGTAAATTTTATTTTTCGTAAAACATTGTTCATTCTTAGTTAGGCGTTCACTTAGGCACAACCTAACTGTCCGACAAAGTCTACCTTCTTATGAATTATCCTTTCACATTATTTCACAATTTTAGCAAACGTACTACGATTGATAATTTCCTATGGAATATTACATAACATATGTTTTAGTCATTAATAGGTTGAGGACAGTGAATATATATGACCTATCCAATCTTAAGTATGAACATCAAATATAAGTATCTATCGTGCTGGACAGCGTATGTGAATCAACATTGACACGAAACACACGTCAGAAGAAACTTAACCAAAAGATGTTGGTGATATTTTCATAATTATGAAAAAATGTCTGTTAAAAGAAATGTCCTCTTCGGATAAGTCATGCAAGTATATGTTTTCTTATCAATGTTAACTTACAAACAGGTAGTCGATAATGCTTTACATTTAGCATGGTGCTTCGTTTGTATTGCGCTTTCTTCCCACACTGTTCAACGAAGATTTTGAGCCGTTTGCGTTTCCATTGCTTTTGCGTTTGTCTTCATCCTTGTGCTTCATATCACCTTTCTCCAATTTGTCCGCCGATACGATAGAATCCTTACTGCCACTGTGTTCAGATGATTGTGCGGAGAGGTTTGTACCTCGACTTTCCTTGTTGGTTCTGTGTTCACAGCAGACGACAGACACCCTGTAGAGGAGCAGCATGACTACAAGGCCGTTCTTAGCGGTAAAGAAGATGATGCTATACGTCAGCACGTTCAGGGATATCATTGTGTACAGGCGAATCGCCAGGAAAGGCCCGTCTTGCAGCAGAAAGTTAACCGTGATGCTCCATAGTTCACTCTGGAAGAACATCTTGATTAAGCTTTCAGACTTTTCTTCCACCTCAACTTCAACACCCATTGATGTGGCGACTCTGGTCTTCTTCGGGCTGTTAGTTGTGGTCAAGACAAAAGTGAACTGTAAAAGACTCAGGGTCCATATCAATAAGATAACATATGTCATCGTGGGTCTCTCCTTTACCTTATCTTCCTCGAATAATGCGAAAAGCTCTGTTATATCAGAGGCGATACCAATAAACACAAACAGAAGTTGAGAGAGTTCGTCACGTGATATTTCCCCTCGTGGCAGGATCCATCGAGCCAGAATCATCAAATATAGAAATAATTGCTCAACCACCGCTATCAATGTGTTCTTCCCCATATGCACCTGAAATGCAAATGGTAATATAAGGGAGAGTTCCGAGCCTATCACATTTCGACCAAAAAGAAAATTGACATGATAGACAAGACAGAGAACATTCCAATATTTTTTTTCTAAACTTTATTTTTTATGAAGTTGTACTTGACATTTGAAACTCACAATCTATTTGATATGTGGGCCTGAAATATCAATCAATTGTTTAAAGGTGTTAAGGACGTTCTCGGTATTTTTTTTTTCGCACTTTATCTGCGCATCCAAGGGAGATAATATGTTACCGAAGAGGTACTTGAATAGTATTCGGATAAACGTATTTATCCGCATAAAATTTACTGTATGCAACTTTTTCAAAGAATAATCATATAATCTATAAAACTATAAAAGTGTAATAACATTATCATATATTTCTTATGCATATTGAAGCCCCAGGTCTATTTTTAGCTCACATGAGCACAAAGTGCTCAAGGTGAGCTTTTGTGATCGCCTAATGTCTGTCGTCCGTCGTGCGTCGTTCGTCGTGCGTCGTCAACAATTTCTTTAAACATCTTCTCCTCCTAAACCATAAGGCCAATCTTAACCAAACTTCACAGGAATGCCCGTTGGGAAAGTTGTTCAAAGAAATTGATTCCATGCAGAACTTTGGTTGCCGTGGCATGAAAAAAGGGGAATTTCTGCAATTTAAAAAAAATCTTCTTGTCTGAAACCACTGGTCAGAGTGTAAAATAATTTTACATGAATGCTCTTTAGGGGGCTCTTTTCAAAAGTTGTTCAAAGAATTTTGATATCTCGAAAAACATGGCCACCAGGCTGTGTTGAACTTTGAACTCGTTTTTGTTTTCACTTTATACATGAATGCTAAAACTTATAACTTTAACAAACATCTTTTTTTTCCAAACCTCTGGGCCAATCCAATGAGATATCATGTGAAGCATCCCTAGTTGGTGGGAATTAAAATTTGTCAAAAAAAAAAAATTAGTCATGTGACCAAAATGGCCGGATTTCAAAATAATTTCACAGGAATGTTCTTTGGGGCCCCGTTCTATAAAGATTGTTAAAGAAATATAGATATCTTGACAAACATGGCCGCCAGGGATTGTTGAACTTTGAACACGTTTTTGTTTTCACTATATACATGTATGCTAAAATGTTTAACCTTACAAACATCTTTTTTTCCAAACCTTTGGGCCAATTTCAATGATATATCATATGAAGCATCCCTAGTTAGAGGGAATAAAGATTTGTCAAAAAAAAAAAAAAACAGTCATGTGACCAGAATGATTGCCATGCCCATATTTGGTAAAACACATGAAAAAATCTTCTTGTCCAAAACCACTGGTAAGATTTCAAAATAATTTCACAGGAATGTTCTTAAGGGGCCCTTCTATAAAGTTTAAAAAAAATAGATAACTTGAAAAACATGGAGGCCAGGGTGTTTTGAACTTTGAATGTGTTTTTGTTTTCACTATATACATGTATGGTAAAAAATTTATAACTTAATAAACATATTTTATAAAAACATGATTTCTTATATCTCGAAAAACATGGCCACCAGGGTGCGTTGAAATTTAAACCTGTTTGCATTTCCACTATATGCTTGTATTGTAAAATTTTTAACAAATTACATCAATATCAATTTGGATGTCTAAATATGCCAAAAGGATAACAACAAAATGGCAACAATAGATCATACTGGACAAACGTATGGGCTGATCTTTGTACATACACAATCTGTAAAAGCAAAATATTCAATTTCCACATTGTAAGAATTATGTACCATTTTAATGTCCCACATCAAGCATACAGTGTCAAACTTGTAAAATTGGAATGAAAAATAGGTCAATGCATAGAGGCACAAGAAATTCTGTCTAAAAATTTCAGGTGAGCGGTTCTAGGGCCATTATGGCCCTCTTGTTCAAGTTTAAAGTTTTTTTAGTCGTTTTATAAATGTTTTTCAAATACGGTTACCATGGAAACTGTCATTTTACAGAAAAACTAAATCGTCAAAATATACTATTTTGCATTTTGTACTTCAAGATTGAATTTAACTTCACATACTGAAAAATAGAAAATTATATGAAAGGAATTTTCAAATATCTTCATTTATTTGTAATGTACATATCAATTTTCATTGTTTTTTGTCGAATACAAACATTTGAAAACTGATTTGGATTACAAAAATTGTTCAGATAGTAATTATCTAAAATCATTGTATAATAATGTATTGAATGTATGAATTCATGTTTTTTGTGTTAATAAACCTCCCAGGAATTATTTTATTACCTTTGAAGATGGTGCGGTCATTTTTATTTTGCCCCAAACGGTTACCATGGAAACTGTCATTTTACGAAAAAACTAACTAGTCGACCTGCATTTTTCTTTTCATATTCGAATTCACAATAAAATTTTAAGTACTATTTTAGAAAATTCTGTGAAAATGTTAAATGGAATATGGCTTGAAACATCAAAACACTACAATAAAGAAAAGACCGTATGTGTACGTAACTAAACCTGAACAGAAGAGAACCTTAATACAGATAGATAGCCCTGAACAGTTTTAGTGACGATCATAAATGATAGCATTATAGACGGTAAAATTCAAAATTTGGAAATGCCTATTTCATGTGTACTCTCAAAACAAAAGATAGAAAATACTTGCATACTTTTTGCATAGATTTTTTTAAGAGGATCTCTGAGCCAAGCCTCGATACCAAAAAAAATGTTAACGAGTTTGGCTTGTGCTACAGGGGTTCCAAATCCAAAGTCATGGTGTAACTGATATTCTGCCAAAAATGTCCAAAACGTTAATCGGTTCTGATACAGATATGTGGACGAGAGTATCTGTACAGCTGTCGAGTAAACGTAGTCATACTTGCATACATAAGCGTTGTTTGGTATCTGGCAGATTTATGATAAAATATTCCAATTCAAATGTCAGCGCTGCCAAAGAACATGCAAATGAAAACTTGATTCATATCTATACAGACCTGTAATACTGCAGACGATGCGATATATTCTTTTGAATAAAAAAAATGCCATACATCATACATGCAGCTTATCAAGTTAAGAACTTATCTTTTAATAAATTTCGGTAAAATTCGACCAAACTAGATCCTGCAACATGTCAATTTATAACAGAGTTTCCCAGGAAGCCTCAGATTTGTTGATGAAACAGTAGAAACTACAGTAATGTTCTTCATCCCGATTTGTCCAATATGTGGCAATGTGTTATTACACGCCCATTCGAATCGTGACACACTGTACCTTATAAGCAGAAATAGTTCCCCGGGTAATGTGCTGAAGAATTACTAAACATTCTAAATGTACCTGGTATAGTTCTAGGAATCAATTTCCGTATAATTAGTTTTGGTACAATAAGCTGTCATTTCTTGTATGTAGAACCTCCGACACATGCATATAAGGAGTTTGGTCAAAGCAGTTCGCATTAGATAATATATGCAATCAATGTAGAGCCCGTGTAATGGTTCAGTGGTGTGTCTGGGTTCACGGGTAGGTGTTGTGACAGTTAAAGAACCATTCGGAACACCTCGGCCATTTCTTAAAATAACCTCGGAGGTAATGGGGAGCCATTTTTGAAAGTAGGTCAGCAACGAAGGGCCAATCGTATCAACTCGGCAATCCCCGTCACAAGCCGGGGATTACCGGAAAGAGCTGATTGACAAAATATGAAACAAAGATGTGTTCATATGATCATCTTTAATGAAAAGGGTAAAAAAAACATTTAAATGTGATATATAACCAATTTGTGTGTATTTAGATACATATTTAGTGCCTGTGTGCATTTTGCGTTATCCGCCGGAAATAAGGCGAATTACCCCAGGATTTCTGGTGTATTCATGTACTGCCTACGAGGTATATCTACCGACTTGTTACGGGGATTGCCGAGTAGATACGATTGTTAAAGAACTTGTAATACTATATAACTGATCTGACTGCGTATAACTGCTTACCCCTGACAGGTCATCGAGTATAGAGGTCGAGTTATCCGCCATATCAACATTGTCTATGTACTGCATGTACTTCTCATTTCGGTCGATTTCTAATATCCATATACCGGGAATTGTACACAGCAAGTAGAAGAAAAAACATGGACAAAACCTGCAACAGAAATAAATGTACATTTGAAAGATTCAAAACCTTTGATTTCCAGGTGTATTTTACTTAGATACACACTTACATATTAGGCTCAAGGAAATGTGTATCATATGTAGTAAAAAAAAACCATACCTGGTATTTACATACTGAAACCGAGTTAAACCATAATGTTATCAGCAATTCCTGGTTATTTGATAATTTGGATTACGCGATACTAATTTTGCTATACCGACTTGAGCAACTTTTTCTTGTAAATAATATGCGCACTAGTGAAATATAAATTCATTATAGCATACATGTATTCTACTCAGGACTCCAGATAAATTTTGACTCACATTCGTAAGGTACTGATCGAAATGAAATTTAATCAATACACACTATTTCCAGTCAGTACACCGATGTTTTCCCGACAGAATCCACTTATATAGCTGCTTTAAACCTTCAGCTCATAGACAAAGTGAAATTGTTGTAAATTCTTACAGACAGATACATGAATTAAGATCATTACTAAATGTCCCTTCATTTTAACTTAATTATACACCATGTTGCATTAATTTTGCTTTATCATGAACCTTTTATTTTAAAGCAAATATTTGAATAAAGTATCAAAACCTACAAACAGTAGGTAGGCAATTCAGTGAAGATCCTGATGAGGTCCTACAAAAACCGACTTATCAGGGTATATATGGTTTCTGTTTGCAAGAGCTGAAGCGACAAAATGGGTAGTTTAATTGGTATTTTAGGAATCGAAAACAATATTCGGTGAAGATTTGTCAATTCCTTGAACTAAAACAAAGGCGCACTGTTGCGCACGTAGCTGGTTCATTCGTGCGTATTGGTACTCGGTTAATCGGTCCAGGGTTTCTCGACAGGGTCGTCCGAACTTGAAAAAATCAGATAGACGATTTGATTTTTGATGTAGATATGCCAAAAGCGACCTCTTTATATTTCTTTTATTAATTTACGATTTTCGGAATACGGACTGTTTTGGCAAGGGATCCGTACATACAAAAACTGACCCGTACGTGTAGTTGTCGTGTACGTTTGAAAGCAGATTTCTATCCGTACATGCCCAAAATCTATCCGTCGTTACGGATGAACGGACACTATCTGGAGCCCTGCTGCTACTACTATGTTTATAATTTATAAGATCAGCAAATCAACGAGTCTAGGTTACCACTCAGCTGTTCGACCAGACAATATTAGAGCAAAACTGCTCTACCTAACCGGCCCTACGTACCTCGTCTGTTCAAGAGCGGCTAACCGTAATACTGCTCTACCTTACCGACCATACGTACCTCTGCTCTACAAGAGCGTCTTACCGTAATACTGCTCTACCTTACCGGTCAAACGTAGCTCTGCTCTACAAGAGAGGCTAACCGTTATACTGCTCTACCTTACCGACCATACGTACCTCTGCTCTACAAGAGCGTCTTACCGTAATACTGCTCTACCTTACCGGTCAAACGTAGCTCTGCTCTACAAGAGAGGCTAACCGTTATATTGCTACACCTTGCCGACCCTATGTAACTCTGCTCTACAAGAACGCCTTACCGCAATACTGCTCTTCCCTACCGGCCCTATGTAACTCTGCTCTAAAAGAGCGGCTAACCGTAAAATTACTCTACCTTACCGACCATACGTACCTCTGCTCTACAAGAGGGCCTTACCGTAATATTGCTCTACCTTACCGGCCCAACGTAGCTCTGCTCTACAAAAGCGGCTAACCGTAATACTGCTCTACTTTACCGGCCGTACGTAACTCTGCTCTACAAAAGCGGCCAACCGTTATACTGCTCTACCTTACCGGCCCTACGTAACTCTGCTCTACAAGAGCGGCTAACCGTAATACTGCTCTACTTTACCGGCCGTACGTAACTCTGCTCTACAAAAGCGGCCAACCGTTATACTGCTCTACCTTACCGGCCCTACGTAACTCTGCTCTACAAGAGCGGCTAACCGTAATACTGCTCTACTTTACCGGCCGTACGTAACTCTGCTCTACAAAAGCGGCCAACCGTTATCTACTTGCTCTACCTTACCGGCTCTACTACGTAGCTCTGCTCTACAAGAGCGACTAACCGTAATACTGCTCTACTTACTGGCCCTATGTAACTCTGCTCTACAAGAGCGGCTAACCGTTATACTGCTCTACCTTGCCGGTCAAACGTAACTCTGCTCTACGAGAGCGCCTTACCGTATTTCTACTCTACCTTACCGGCACAACATATCTTTGCTCTACAAGAGCGGCTAACCGTTATACTGCTCTACCTTGCCGGTCAAACATACCTCTGCTCTACAAGAGCGTCTAACCGTCATACTACTCTACCTTACCGACACAACATATCTCTGCTCTACAAGAGCGGCTAACCGTTATACTGCTCTACCTTGCCGGTCAAACGTACCTCCGCTCTACAAGAGCGCCTCACTGTTATACTGCTCTACCTTGCCGGTCAAACGTACCTCTGCTCTACAAGAGCGCCTTACTGTTATACTGCTCTTCCTTACCGGCACAGCGTATCTCTGCTCTACAAGAGCGGCTAACCGTTATACTGCTCTACCTTGCCGGTCAAACGTACCTCTGCTCTATAAGAGCGCCTCACTGTTATACTGCTCTACCTTGCCGGTCAAACGTACCTCTGCTCTACAAGAGCGCCTTACTGTAATACTGCTCTACCTTACCGGCACAACGTATCTCTGTTCTACAAGAGCGGCTAACCGTTATACTGCTCTACCTTACCGGCCCTACGTTACTCTGCTCTACAAGAGCGGCTAACCGTTATACTGCTCTACCTTACCGGCCCTATGTAACTCTGCTCTACAAGAGCGCCTTACTGTAATACTGCTCTACCTTACCGGCACAACGTATCTCTGTTCTACAAGAGCGGCTAACCGTTATACTGCTCTACCTTACCGGCCCTACGTTACTCTGCTCTACAAGAGCGGCTAACCGTTATACTGCTCTACCTTACCGGCCCTATGTAACTCTGCTCTACAAGAGCGGCTGACCGTTATACTGCTCTGCCTTAGCGGCCCTACGTAATTCTGCTCTACAAGAGCGGCTAACCATTATACTGCTCTACCTTACCGGCACAACGTAGCTCTGCTCTACAAGAGCGGCTAACCGTTAAACTGCTCTACCTTACCGGCCCTATGTAACTCTGCTCTAAAAAAGCGTCTAACCGTTATACTGCTCAACATTACCGGCCCTATGTACCTCTGCTCTACAAGAGTGGCTAATCGTTATACTGCTCTACCTTACCGGCACAACATATCTCTGTTCTACAAGAGCGGCTAACCGTTAAACTGCTCTACCTTACCGGCACAACATAACTCTGCTCTAAAAAAGCGTCTAACCGTTATACTGCTCTACATTACCGGCCTTATGTACCTCTGCTCTACAAGGCCGGCCCACCGTTATACTGCTCTACCTTGCCGGTCCAATGTAATTCTGCTCTTAAAGAGCGGCTAACCGTTATACTGCTCTACCTTACCGGCCCTACGTAACTCTGCTCTACAAGAGCGGCTAACCGTTATACTGCTCTACTTTGCCGGCCCTACGTAACTCTGCTCTAAAAGAGTGGCTAACCGTTATTATGCTCTACCTTACCGGCCCAACGTACCTCTGCTCTACAAGAGCGGCTAATCGATATACTGCTCTACCTTGCCGGTCCAACGTACCTCTGCTCTACAAGAGCAGGTAACCGTTATACTGCTCTACCTTGCCGGTCAAACGTAACTCTGCTCTACAAGAGCGGCTAATCGTTATACTGCTCTACCTTGCCGACCCAAAATACCTCTGCTCTACAAGAGCGCATTACCTTGATACTGCTCTACCTTATCGGCCCAACGTAACACTGCTCTACAAGAGGGCTGACCGTTATACTGCTCTACCTTTCCGGCCCAACGTAGCTCTGCTCTACAAAAGCGACCAACCGTTATACTGATCTACATTACCAGCCCAACGTACTTCTGCTCTACAAGAGGGAACAACCGGTAAACTGCTCTAACTTACCGGCCCTACGTAGCTCTGCTCTACAAGAGCGGCTAGTCGTTGAACTCGTTTAACTGAAGAGCAGAGTTACGTAGGGCTGGTAAGGTAAAGAGACCTTACCGGCCCTACGTAACTCTGCTCTACAAGAGCGCATTACCTTTATACTGCTCTACCTTGCCGACCCAACGTACTGCTGCTCTACGAGAGCGGCTAATCGTTATACTGCTCTACCTTACCGGCCCAACGTACCACTGCTCTACAAGAGCGACTTACCTTAATACTATTCTACCTTACCGGCCCTACGTAACTCTGCTCTACAAGAGCGGCTAACCGTTATACTGCTCTACCTTACCGGCCCTATGTAACTCTGCTCTACAAGAGCGGCTGACCGTTATACTGCTCTACCTTACCGGCCCTACGTAGCTCTGCTCTACAAAAGCGACCAACCGTTATACTGATCTACATTACCAGCCCAACGTACTTCTGCTCTACAAGAGGGACCAACCGGTAAACTGCTCTAACTTACCGGCCCTACGTAGCTCTGCTCTACAAGAGCGGCTAGTCGTTAAACTCGTTTAACTGTAGAGGAGAGTTACGTAGGGCTGGTAAGGTAAAGAGACCTTACCGGCCCTACGTAACTCTGCTCTACAAGAGCGCATTACCTTTATACTGCTCTACCTTGCCGACCCAACGTACTGCTGCTCTACGAGAGCGGCTAATCGTTATACTGCTCTACCTTACCGGCCCAACGTACAACTGCTCTACAAGAGCGGCTAACCGTTAAACTACTCTACCTTACCGGCCCTATGTAACTCTGCTCTACAAGGGCGGCTAACCGTAATACTGCTCTATCTTACTGGCCCTACGTAACTCTGCTCTACAAGAGCGGCTAACCGTTATACTGCTCTACCTTGCCGGCCCTACGTTACTCTGATCTACAAGATCGGCTAATCGTTATACTTCTCTACCTTACTGGCCCTACGTAACTCTGCTCTACAAGAGTGACTAACCGTTATACTGCTCTACCTTACCGGCCCAACGTAACTCTGCTCTACAAGAGCGGCTAACCGTAATACTGCTCTACCCTACAGACCCTACGTAACTCTGCTGTTCAAGAGCAGGTAATCATAATGCTGAAGAACCATCGTACTGTAATACTGCCCTACAGAACCATCTGTCTGTAAAACTGCCCTACAGTACCATCGTATTGTTATACTGCCCTTCAGAAGCATCTAACTGTCATACTGCCCTACAGAACATTCTGTCTGTAAAACTGCCCTACCGAACCATCTTTCATTAATACAGCCCTACGGTACCATCGTACTGTACATCTGCCCTTCGGAACCATATTACTGTTATACTGCCCTACAGAACCTTCTGTCTGTAAAACTGTCCTACAGAACCATCTTTCATTGATACTGCTCTACAGTACCATCGTATTGTACATCTGCCCTTCAGAACCATGTAACTGTCCTACAGAACCTTCTGTCTGTAAAACTGCCCTACAGAACCATCTTTCTATAATACTACCATACAGTACCATCGTATTGTACATCTGCCCTTCAGAACCATGTAACTGTTATACTGTCCTACAGAACCTTCTGTCTGTAAAACTGCCCTACAGAACCATCTTTCTATATCACTGCCATACAGTACCATCGTATTGTACATCTGCCCTTCAGAACCACCTAACTGTTATACTGCCCTACAGAACCTTCTGTCTGTAAAACTGCCCTACAGTACCATCGTATTGTATATCTGCCCTTCAGAACCATCTAACTGTTATACTGTCCTACAGAACCTTCTGTCTGTAAAACTGCCCTACCGAACCATCTTTCATTAATACTGCCCTACAGTACCATCGAACTGTACAACTGCCCTTCAAAACCATATTACTGTAATACTGCCCTACATAACCTTCTGTCTGTAAAACTGCCCTACAGAACCATCTTACTCTAATACTGCCCTACAGAACCATCTTTCATTAATACTGCCCTACAGAACCATCTTACTGTAATACTGCTCTACAGAACCATCTTTCAATAATACTGCCATACAGTACCATCGTATCGTATATGCCCTACAGTACCATCTTACTCTAATACTGCCCTACAGAACCATCTTACTCTTATACTGCCATACAGTACCATCGTATTGTACATCTGCCATTCAGAACCGTCGTACTGTAATACTGCCCTTCAGAACCGTCGTACTGTAATACTGCCCTACAGAACCATCTTTCTATAATACTGCCATACAGAACCATCGTATCGCATATCTGCCCTCCAGAACCATCTAACTGTAATATGCCCCACAGAACCACCTTTCTACAATATTGCCATACAGTACCATCGTATTGTACATCTGCCCTTCAGAACCGTCGTACTCTAATACTGCCCTTCAGAACCATCTTTCTAATACAGCATACAGTACCATCGTATCGTATATCTGCCCTCTAGAACCATCTTACTGTAATACTGCCCTACAGAACCATCTGTCTGTAAAACTGCACTACAGTACCATCGTATTGTACATCTGCCCTTCATAACCATATTACTCTAATACTGCCCTACTGAACATATTCTCTGTAATAGTGCCCTACAGAACCATCTTTCATTAATACTGCCCTACAGAACCATCTGTCTGTAAAACTGCCCTACAGTACCATCGTATTGTACATCTGCCCTTCAGAACCACCTAACTGTTATACTGCCCTACAAAACATTCTGTCAGTAAAACTGCCCTACCAAACCATCTTTCTATAATATTGCCATACAGAACCATCGTATTGTACATCTGCCGTTCAGAACTGTCGTACTCTAATACTGCCCTACAGAACCATCTTTCTATAATACTGCCATACAGTACCATCGCATCGTATATCTGCCCTTCAGAACCATCTTACTGTAATACTGCCCTACAGAACCATCTGTCTGTAAAACTGCCCTACAGTACCATCGTATTGTACATCTGCCCTTCAGAACCACCTAACTGTTATACTGCCCTACAAAACATTCTGTCAGTAAAACTGCCCTACCAAACCATCTTTCTATAATATTGCCATACAGAACCATCGTATTGTACATCTGCCGTTCAGAACTGTCGTACTCTAATACTGCCCTACAGAACCATCTTTCTATAATACTGCCATACAGTACCATCACATCGTATATCTGCCCTTCAGAACCATCTTACTGTAATACTGCCCTACAGAACCATCTGTCTGTAAAACTGCCCTACAGTACCATCGTATTGTACATCTGCCCTTCAGAACCATCTAACTGTTAAACTGCCCTACAGAACATTCTGTCAGTAAAACTGCCCTACAGTACCATCGTATTGTACATCTGCCCTTCAGAACCATGTAACTGTTAAACTGCCCTACAGAACATTCTGTCAGTAAAACTGCCCTACAGTACCATCGTATTGTACATCTGCCCATTCAGAACCATCTAACTGTTAAACTGCCCTACTGAACATTCTGTCAGTAAAACTGCCCTACCGAACCATCTTTCATTAATACTGCCCTACATAACCATCTTACTCTTATACTGCCATACAGTACCATCGTACTGCACATCTGCCCTTCCGAATCATATTACTGTATTTCTGCCCTACAGAACCTTCTGTCTGTAAAACTGGCCTACAGAACCATCTTTCTCTAATACTGGCCTACAGAACCATCTTACTCTAATACTGCCCTACACAACCTTCAGATTGTAATACTGCCCTATAGAACCATCTTACTCTAATACTGCCCTATAGAACCATCTTACTCTAATGCTGCCCTACAGAACCATCTTACTATAACACTGCCCTACACAACCTTCGGACTGTAATACTGCCCTACAGAACCATCTAACTATAACACTGCCCTACACAACCTTCGGACTCTAATACTGCCCTACAGAACCTTATTACTCTAATACTGCCCTATAGAACCATCTTACTCTAATGCTGCCCTACAGAACCATCTTATTATAACACTGCCCTACACAGCATTCGGACTGTAATACTGCCCTACAAAACCATCTAACTATAACACTGCCCTACACAACCTTCGGACTCTAATACTGCCCTACAGAACCTTATTACTCTAATACTGCCCTATAGAACCATCTTACTCTAATGCTGCCCTACAGAACCATCTTATTATAACACTGCCCTACACAGCATTCGGACTGTAATACTGCCCTACAAAACCATCTAACTATAACACTGCCCTACACAACCTTCGGACTCTAATACTGCCCTACAGAACCTTATTCCTCTAATGCTGCCCTACGGAACCATCTTACTATAACACTGCCCTACACAACCTTCGGACTGTAATACTGCCCTAAAAAACCATCTAACTATAACACTGCCCTACACAACCTTCGGATTGTAATACTGCCCTACAGAACCATATTACTCTAATACTGCCCTACACAACCTTCGGATTGTAAAACTGCCCTACAGAACCATATTACTCTCATACTGCCCTACAGAACCATCTTACTCTAATACTGCCCTACAGAACCATCTTACTCTAATCCTGCCCTACAGAACCATCTTACTCTAATTCTGCCCTACAGAACCATATTACTCCAATACTGCCCTACATAACCTTCAGATTGTAATACTGCCCTACAGAACCATCTTACTCTAATACTGCCCTACACAACCTTCAGATCGTAATACTGCCCTACAGAACCATCTTACTCTAATACTGCCCTACAGAACCATCTTACTCTAATACTGCCATACAGAACCATCTTACTCTAATACTGCCCTACACAACCTTCAGATTGTAATACTGCCCTACACAATCTTCGGACTGTATTACTGCTTGTCACGGATCATTAGCAGTGTCATTTATCCATGATATAATAGCATGATAGTAGGATAGTGTGCAAGAAAAGAGATAATAGAAAAAAAACAAATATCCCTGACCATTACCCTTCCGGATCAACTTACACTTTCATTACTCTTATATGTTTACTTAAACTTCCATTTCTCTACAAGATCTACTTTAACTTCCATTACTCTACTAGATCTACTTAATCTTCCATAACTCTACTAAATCTACTTAAACGTCCATTACTCTACTAGATCTACTTAAACTTCCATTACTCTACTAGATCTACTTAAACTTCCATTACTCTACTAGATCTACTTAAACTTCCATTACTCTACTAGATCTACTTAAACTTCCATTACTCTACTAGATCTACTTATTACTCTACTAGATCTGCTTAAACTTCCATTACTCTACTACATCTACTTAAACTTCCATTACCCTACTACATCTACTTAAACGTCCATTACTCTACTAGATCTACTTAAACTTCCATTACTCTACTAGATCTACTTAAACTTCCATTACTCTACTAGATCTACTTAAACTTCCATTACTCTACTACATCTACTTAGACCTCCATTACTCTTCTAGATCTACTTAAATTTCCATTACTCTACTAGATCTACTTAAACTTCCATTACTTTACTAGATCAACTCCCACTTGGCCATGAAGACAGCGAATCCGCATGAATTGTTTTCGAATCAATGGAGTCTACTCAATGATTTATATAAGGGAAGTCTTACAAATGATTTCTGGAATGTTGATGACTATTTCCGAGCGTTGCTTCGGCCGGCTGTAGAAATACAAGGATTTGCTTTCTCCCCACATACATACTGGTGTAAGCGGGAGAATAAAACAGCAGCCTATTTCAACGATGTAAAATCCTGAATCATTGAACCAAGAACATTTTGATGGTGGTTTCAACAACTTCAGCACACTAGCTAACAGGCCAAGAAAGCCAGGAACGTTTTTCACGGCTTGGTGTTATGAAACTTGATGAGCGAATCAAGTATGTTAGTTCAATCTGAATATTCCATAAATATCGAGCGTTGTGACATAATTCGAATATGACTGATTCATAGTTCCAGTAAATCTATAACAAAAAATTTCGTTCGACCGCGTTGTTGTAATCAAACCTTTAGCCTGAATTAAACAGTTAAAAGTTAAACACCAGTAACAAGGCAATATGTTTAGAAATACACACAAAAAATCATTTTAGCAAATGTGGACCATCATTCGCTATTTAGAAACAGTGTCAGAAAAAGGTACTCAATATCGAGAAGACAAGATGAATCTGCTAGTTTCTTACACAGTCTGTTTTATTTGACTCATGCTGATAAATATACCTATTTGTTTCACCTTTTTACTTAAATCAATATCAATTTAAATATCTAATAAATAACATTGGTGACGTGTCATCTCAGAACATTCAATAATCATGTATGCGTGAAAAATGTGTCCGATCTGACTAGATAACTTATACGTTCAACATGTGGTTAGGCCAAAGAATATCGTGTTTTATACGAACAAATAAACATTTGGAAACCGATATCATCGGAGGCATGATGTACCGTCGTGTTAGCTATGTGTATTCCGTTCTAAACATGCATTCCGTAATAATTACCGGCTCATTTCTACACGACTGATATAAGCCGGTGAGTAGATGAAGTAGAGTCAGTTATCAAGCCTATGCAGTAAGCGGTCAATTCAATTTAAGTGATAAGGCCAGTGTCGACAATACCCTTATTGACACTCTCCATACCGCGACATGAGAAAAATATGATGTGTGTCTATTGACAGACGTTTGTAAACATTCCCGGGAGGTTATGATTAAATTGTACCTGGTGTTAAGCTAACTATACAAAAGTAAAGTGTACGTCATTCTTCATTGCTGAGTCGTTGGAAGCCCAAGAAAGTGACACTTACTTGATCATACTGAAACGGACTTTCTTTTTCTAACCATAAACATCTTGTTACAGTGATGCTCCCCACAGGAAACGCATACTAATGGAATCGCGAATTTCAAGATTTTCATAATCTGATTTCTATCACATTTAAACGTATGATGCGTTGTGTATCATACATGGTCACATCAAATATCTCACTCAACAAAAAACGATCTGCCAGTTATTTCTTGTGAAGCCAATAAGCTCTAATCTAGACCCATTTCCAGTGTTTAACCCGGGATCATTATAAAACAACTTTGCAGTTGTTTGTGACACTATGAATAGACCCCGTATTCTATATAATGTACTGTGGGGTAGGACTCTAACTAAGGTTCCGTGATACGTTTATTTCAAGTACAGCTTTCTATGCCATATCTTAATGACACGCATTTGTCGACGTTTATTCTTCATATGCATGGTTTTAAACTACATGGACTTTTATATCAACTCTCAAAAGTTTTGCTTTTATCATAAATAATAAGGTAAAAAGAAAGGTTAAAATCAAGAATAAATTTAAGATGTATTTTGCAATGATCTTATGTAATTTTAAAGAGTTAAAACTGGTGATGCTGAATAGTATAGTCTAAACTTAGTTCGATCCTGGTCCGTTTATCGCTCCGAAGTTTAAATGATTCATTTGAAATGAGAAACTAATCCCCAATACATTCTTTCCCGCGTCGTATACGGGTACTTTGTTTATTTGAAGTCAACATTTATATCAATTAGTTTAGGGTGAATCCGCTACGACTCCTGGAACCAAACAACACCGCCCATTTTGTAATGAAAATGGGCTTCATAGTGGTTTTACCCGTAGTATCACGGTGTTATATATTACTGTTACTGGTGGTTTAACACGGCGTGTTGAGCCCACAACCTCCCAGCATTGCGGGCTCAAACCGTTAAATTATATAAATCAAAGATCTTTGGGGTATTTCCTCACCACATCATACAGAGCGAACTGTATATGCAAACTGTGAAATTCAAACTTTTTAAATAATAACAGTTTACATGTAAAACACGTTTTTTATGAGTGTGCTTAACTCAAACGGGTTCACGAATCATAAGCCAATCGAACTTACATAAGAAATGAAAGTTTAGTTATAAATACATTATTTCTACAGGAATTTCATAGAAAAATAAGAGCATTACGAAAACAAACCATTTCCATTCCTGTGCCTTGTTGACGAAAATCGTGAGTAGCGCCTCGAACACCATACTCAGGTAGGCGATACATAGCAGCCAGTATTCCCAGCGGTTAGACACGAGAGTGGCCAGCCAAACAACCAACAAACTGTGGGTTAACAACACCACTCGTACTCCCAGCGCTTTCAGTAAATCAAACAGAAACATCGTGCTAAATAGTCCAGCTTAAGCAATTACTTGTTTGTATATAAAAAAACGTGTTGCTTTCTTGAACAAAGTATACAATTAATGAATAATGATTTGATTCACGGCTCCGTTGAAGGAGTGAGGTTTTCGACCCGAACTAGTACAACAACTAACTGTGAACGCATAAAACAGCTGTACTTATAGCTCCGTGTGTCCCTATCCAGATGAAAGCTTGGCGGCGTAATCATATTAATTCAATAATGGTCCTAACCAGTGGGAATAAAGTGTTTATCTGGAGAGCTCTTTCGGGCCTTATCAAAACAATGCTGACAGTCCATAAAGACCCATCTAAACCATATCGGTAACGATAATTACTCACAAAAGCAAATCAAATGAACCTAAAACGAGCCCTTACCCACTGGATCAAGTTTAAGAACGATCGTGAGTGAATGAATGAATGAATGAACGAACGAACGAACGAACGAACGAACGAACGAACGAACGAGCGAGCGAGCGAGCGAGCGAGCGAACGAACGAACGAACGAACGAACGAACGAACGAACGAACGAACGAACGAACGAACGAACGAACGAACGAACGAACGAACGAACGGACGACGGACGGACGGACGAACGGACGAACGGACGAACGAACGAACGAACGAACGAACGAACGAACGAACGAACGAACGAACGAACGAAAGAACGAACGAAAGAACGAACGAACGAACGAACGAACGAACGAACGAACGAACGAACGAACGAACGAACGAACGAACGAACGAACGAACGAACGAACGAACGAACGAACGAACGAACGGACGAACGAACGAACGAACGAACGAACGAACGAACGAACGAACGAACGAACGAACGAACGAACGAACGAACGAACGAACGAACGAACGAACGAACGAACGAACGAACGAACGAACGAACGAACGAACGAACGAACGAACGAACGAACGAACGAACGAACGAATGAATGGTGTTTAAGACGCATCGTCAGCTAAGGTCATATAGCGCGCATTATGATGAAGTGGATAAATATATATTGAATTATTTACAGGTTAAAATGTATTTGGTTAAAGAGAAAATAAATAAGAATTTGTAATGAATGAATGATAGTGTAACGTGTATCGGGTCCCTCTCGGAGTAAAGCCATCGTGGGTCATCCATCAAGGTACTAACGACTTAGTACGTTGCTTAACTTCGAGAAAAAGCCAACCACTCTACCGAATCACCCATAAATGCCGGCTTCCACAGCGAGTCTGTAGAAGTAGTATTTATGCATAAACCCTATTACCGTCACTTTTCTCCCACCTTTCTCTTGACTTCGTCCCGAGGTCACAAATATCACAAAGACATACATGGGCAGATACCGACTTTTTACGATTCAAGAAGGCACTACTGCCACTTTTAATACTGCCTCAAAGCAAAAATAAGAATCGAAGACATGCGACGAACAATTAAGGGTACGGGAATGATGGTGATATCAAACCAAATTCCACAGCTGCCACCAATTTTGATCAATAAAGATGTCATGGTTTTTTGCATTTTGTATAATGCATATCATTTTCTTGACATACGATTAAAATTCGATAAGACAACCATTTACTGAGACAAGATATAATAATAATATACAACATACAACAAGCCTTAAATTCATAGAAAAACATACATACCGTACAGTGACGTTTGTATGATTCTCAACGCAAATATGTTTAATACCGTTCTTACTTTTGTATTAATATTACAAAAGAGTAATTCTAATAAGTTTAAAATTTGATTATGAAAGAACGAAAATTATTTTGATAAAGCGATGTATCCGATGAAGTACAAGGTAAACATCTTTTTTTCTTTTTTTGAAACCAAATACATGTATTGCTGCAACAAAGCAAGTTATCTGGCATTAGCCAGTGTGTTTAAAAGTTGTCACTGTAGCTAAAACTTACATTGGCAAGTCCACTCTTAGCTGTATGGTTAAAATGAAGAAAGGCTAAGATTTAAAATCCTATATCGCAGCAGCATCTTTGTCTGACTTAAATTTTGAATATAAAAGTCTTAGATGAAAGATCTGCGAGTATTTGATGGTTGTTGCCATTGACTTCGTGTATATTGGACCGGAAGAATTCAAGCAGGCTGAACAAATTCTAGAAACTGTTGATCTATGTGCTATCCCCTCTATTCTCATTGACGGGTATGGTATTAATCACAAAGGTACTAAATGTATCGTCTACTGTAACCTGTAGGCCTTTTCAGAAACGTGGTTTGTCTCCCTTTGAAAAATCGGGCCACATTCGGAATACCTCCACTTCCGGGTATTACTTTCGAAAGAAGAATGTGGGCGAAGGCAAAGAAAACGATCGCTATCGATCGGATTTTGAAAATTATAAGCTTCATGTACCAAAATTAAAGATTTACATACGAAAACATCAACAGAATGATTTGTTGTTGGCTGTTGCCAAGCCTCGTTATAAAAGGAAATTAGATTAAATTGAATTTAATGAGACCCGAATAGCGCACCGCAGTTCAGTTAAAAGATGACATTCCGTGTGAAAAAAAGGCAAATAAGTATATGTTTTTGTCTGAATTAACTGCTTTGGCAGATCAAAAATGTGTTAATCGGCTGGTTGATGGAAGGAAAGAATGAATGGAACACATATTTCTAGAATGTTATCACACATTTGCATTAAATTCGATTTACGGATTTTAAATAAGATAGACCAAACATCAGCACTTTTGTCAATAATGTGAAGAGGTTATGTTTCTCCAATAAGTATATATTCTCTTTTCTTGAAATTGAATTTTGTCGTATAGATAAAGTACCTAAATTAGAGAATTAGTTGTTATATGAGGTTCTCTGTCAGCCTACCTCTTGATGATATATCGTATCCAACTATTAAGGGCTATGAAAGCAGTCCCAGTCCATTTTTTCCACCTGTTGAAACTACATTCAAATAACGCTCACTAAATATAGAGGGACACAGAATTGTGGAGATCTTTCATATGTTTAAAGGACCTCAGATTGCCGATGGTTAATTACACTATCTCTCGATCGGCTAAACAATAAAGGGTGTGACTAGAACATATGGTGCAAACGTGGCAGATTGGTGTTAAATTGCATCAAGACTCTTAATTCTTGTGATAGCCAAAGTTTGTTAAATGACCCTTTGTATGTAATTAAAAAGGAAAACTGGCAACAATCCATTGAATTGAAAAGAGATTACAAAGTTGTAGATTAATTTTAATGATATATAATTACAAAACAAACTCAAACAAAAACACAATCGTTCTTGTTAAACAACAATTATAAGAGACAATTAATCAAAAGATTACTACGCAATTAATTAAAAGTTCAAAGTAAGAGAAACAATATTTTCTAGCAAATCTTTGCACTATTATCAACATAATTACAAGGCAAAAAGTCGTCAACAAAGTAAGTGAAATGTTCCAAATAAACCCTTATTGCCGAATCTGACTCTTAAGTCTGTTTAAAAGTTTACTTCAAAGACCAGGGTGGTCCAAAGGTTGGTTTTTTTTTTCGTTGCTTAAAAGAAGCCTCATTTTACATAATGTAATTCTGTATTACATCGCATGAACCATAAAGTCATAACTATTTGGGGTAAAACAGAACAAACTAAACATACATGTCGGCAGATCAAGACATACGGGTTCAACAAATATGAAACATAGGACATAGGCAAATGAATTTTCTACATAAGGACTTCCCATTTAGTCTACATCCCATACATGTTTCAATTCCCACGTTGTCTACAGATTTAATTGTCAAAAGATCTACAGTTTAAAGAAATATTTTCATTTCATTTAATTGATTAAAATATCTTCTAAGACTTAGATAATTCTGGATCTGCATAATTTGTAAGAAGCATATTACGAGAAATATTGTAGACCAACATAAGAAAAATATTCTTTTCTGGATCTACACTTAATACATATTTTTCTTTCCCACCAACCCTCCATAGAAAAAGTGATTATAGGTTGGATTGATTTTCTACTCAATTAGTGTCAAAAACAACCCAATTTTCACGCGTAGGTGAGATGGAACTTCTGTCTGAAATGGTGTGAAAATTGGTAAAATAGACTTTAGACAAAATGGGAATAAACCTTGTACATAACAAAACGACCTGACACTCAGTAACATAAGGAATTAACTCATAAAGGGTTGATGCGTATTTGGTCGAATATAGAGGGTATAAAAAAGATCGTATATGTTATTTCCTACGTTATGCAGTTGACCAATAAAAGAAGCAATAAAACCCTCGACGTGAAAGATATGTATCTTTTGAAGCTTGCCGAAATACACAGGCGCGCATCATATTATGTTTCGTTGACACATAAGTGTGTTTTATGGCTTCGAGGCATGCCATTGGTTGCTATATAATGACGGAATCATATTTTGATTGGCGTTGCAAAGTCAGATTAGGGTAAATCGTTCTGCTTGAAGGGTCTTGGAAACAGTAATTCTAAGTAGAGTGAATGGTATGGACATGTTTTAAATCAGAGGAATCTAATGTTGACTCGGTAGGTGTAATTATTGTTGAAGTCCGATCATTAAACATGAATAAAATTAATTCCAGAATCTCTTATGAATTAACTTTTATTTGTCACTCTTATTGGACATAATTTGATGGAATGTCCCATAAATAAGTGGAACATTTATTAAGTAGGTTTGATCAGCTTGCATTATATCATCTGTTCATTGTGTTTGCATTTACATGTTACAATATCATTTGAAAATGTTAGATTGCAAAATGGGTTTTAAATAATGTTATCATAAGTTAAGGCAATAATCAAACAGATCTACATCATCGTATTCTATACTTGAATTAATGTTTTAGCAGAGGATTAACTCTTCTCACTAAAAATGAATCGGAACGTTGTAACCGCGTTGGTATTACAGTGTTTTATCTCGGGAAACGGGGTAAATTGTCCGCTAGAGAGTAAACACAAAGTAAGGATATACTTTGCTATTTCCCCTCCTCAACAATCTTTCCAATGTAGTTTTTACAAACACGACTTTCGACGGCATTGTTAAAATACCCGCAGCAGTTTATCTATGTTTCTCAATGTCAGCTGTTATTATTTAATACCCGAAAGTCTTAAACCGGAAGCTACCGAAAATTTCGTATCTCCGATTAAGAGTATTCAAGAAAAGATAACAACAGTTTCTGAAAAGGCCTATACAGCTAGTCAATGTAGACACCAACAAAGAGGCGCCTGATACTGTGATAGTTATTGTATCATATTTGTCCTATCAAATAGATTGGTCGCATGGTGGAAGTTATAAAGATTGGATTGAATGAATCCAATAAAAACTTAACACTTATGATACTTTGATGAAAGACTATCAGGAGAAGTCACCATAGAACATGACTTTTTTTATAGCCAATATCATGCTGAACAGAAAACTAATCAATGCAGTAAGTATAACATAAAAAGCTTCTTGCTAGTAGTCATGGTAATTTTAGGCTTGGTGAGAATGCCACACTAGAGAATTAATATGATGGAGTATTCCTTCATGATGAAGCCGATATGAATGAAGTCTCCGATGTCCTGTAGATTTCTAGATCCAGACAGGGTGTCATCCATGTGCTTAATGGAGATATGGATATATTTGTCCTTCTAGTCCATTGTAGTGTTCACAACCACCACTTGCACTTAACAAGGGTTCACATGTTAAGTACATGAGGATATATACACAAGGCTATGGGAAGTGATATTGTCTTGTACTGAGCCCCTGGCATGCTTTCTGTGGATGTGAAACATCATATCAATATGGAAAGGGAACAGTTTAGCAACTTGAACACTGTCTCATCACCTTATGCTTGACCGTCTAATATGTTTGAATGATAAGAGTCAATGCACCAAAGAAGCACCAAATGGTTTGCGAAAGCAACAAAGTTGTAGATCAATGCTTTGTATGACCTTTCAGAAGAGACAAAAATGCAGACAGCTCGTTTCTGGCTCTTTAAACCGATATAGCGAACCCCAAGATCATCTCTGCCTCTGCACTTTCAAATTATTCTATGATAGCCAAGAGTAAAAGTATTTAAAAACATATGGATAGGAGATAGAGAAGATGGGAAAGCCCCATCCAAGCTGTTTAACATCATCTGCTGTAAATACAGTGCTTAGAGGAAGAAAACATAACTGAGAGTCATGTCGCAAGGTTATCATAAAGAACGTCGTCTATGTACCTCATTTACAACTTGTTCTGGTGGGTAGAATTACTACAACATCCCATAAAAACAAACAAACAAAACAATTGATAAAGAAGAAAAGAACCCTTTCATAGAGCAGTTTTAGGGTGGTAAGGAGGACAACGATGCTGGTGATGGTGAAGCGAAGGGAATGGTTATTGGTTATGGTGTTGGACATTTTTGGATACAAGGGTTAGGGCAAGCCATTGAATTTTATATTCCTAAGAACGTTTCTTAAAACATGATTTTAAGGTATTTTGTGAATAGAAGGCGTTTTGGAGGAGCATAAAATGTAATCACTTTTCAGCCTTTATTATGATTTTGTGATTTATTCACATTTAACACTGCAAAAGAATTAAAAAAACAGCAACAACTAATTTCAGTTAATACTCATGATAGCTAGATATTGTTGAAACTGGTCAGACGCCGAACATTGCACACTCCATGATGTTTAATGAGGCTCTTTGGCATATATCTCACAATATGAAACCATTATTCACCCCACACAAAAGATGTAGCCTTTGCCTATAACTATTTTTCACTTTATAAAGTTTAGACTTGGATACTGTTATAAAATGGTAGCGGTGTATTGTTTCTATTCATTTTTCATTTGTGTTAGGTTAGACCCGGCTTAGCAATCGGAACTACTCGGGTAGTTCAGTGAGCTGTGAAATACATCTCGGATATAAGTGTAGGGTTACAATTTTTTGGGTAAATCAGCATCCGGCAATTAACACATTTTCTAAGCGTGCACGTTAAGTAGTTCAATGTGTATGGAAGTGTTGGACATCCTTTTAAATCATTTTTTATCAGTAACCCGTACCAAATGGCGAAATTGTTGTTGTGACATGTATAGTTATTTCCTCAATCAAGTTTAACGACTTTTTAGGTTTCACATCTAAGATCTATTTTCAAAAACGAAAGAAAAGTGACGTTATTCTCGCGGGAAACAGTATGGCGTCATCCCTATTATTTCAGAGGTGTTTTCATTGGATAAATCCGATGTGTTCAGATTGCCGGCTTAGATCATGCAGTCCGTAGAAACAACACGTTTCCATTCTCTGGATCATGAGTTTAAGACAGGCTTCAAACACTCCCTTAGTTTAAAAATCATTGGAAAATAATGCTACTATATTGGACCTTATGAGATGCTGCTAAAGTACTTTTTTTATCTTAACTAAACCACTTGATACTTTGCATTGTATAATACAATCTAGGTATCTGATTTGTTTCTTTTTTGCTTTTTTATGGATTTGTTTTCTAAATTTGCTAGAACTTGTATAAACATGAACAGAACTGATCTAGACCCAAATTAGTTTTGAGTAGTATTAAGATAACAATTGACATATGGTGCAAAGCATTTTCATATGTACCAGTATGGGGTTATTATAGTATCAAAGAGTGAAGTATATGCACAAAATATAACAAAATTGGCAAAAATCTCATTTTTGTTTCCTTTCTGAGTGAAAGAAAATACAAACAAACACCAGAAATCGAATGAGTTAGTGTGAATGATCGTGAGTTTGTTACTGCTAAGGTAAGGCGTTTACCTTTTTATCTTTAATTTTGTCTTCAATCTATAAACAATGCTATCACGAACGGTTGGTGCTAATGAATTCGAAATCTTAAACATACATTTGAACGAAATGGTGGTGTTATCAGCGTCATATTTCCATATTGATAAAGAAGCTTATGCCAAGGAAGACACAAATGCCACACGGATCAAGGGAACCATTACAGATGAATGGATCCAGAAAGTAATAAGATACACATAGATCAACGGAGACGATGTGGACACCTATATCCACGGAGACGATACGGACACATGGATCTACGAAAAGATACCGGAAACGGACACATGTATCAAGGAAGGCATTACGGACACATGGATCAAGGACGGAATTACGGGCACATAGATCCAGGAAGGCATTATGGACACATGGATCAAGGAAGACATTACGGATACATTGATCACAGAAAACATTACGGGCACATGGATCACGGAAGACATTACGGGCACATGGATCATGGAAGACATTACGTACACATGGATCCAGAAAGACATTACGCACACAGGGATCAAGGAAGGCATTACGGACACATGGATCCAGAAAGACATAACGGACACATGGATCAAGAAAGGCATTACGGACGCATGGATCCTGAAAGACATTCAGACACGTGGATCCAGGAAGGCATTACGGACGCTGTCATGTATGAATTATATTGTAATGATCGGGTCTTAGACCTGACCACCGGTGTCTTAGTAAAATGTTACTTCCATGAAACAACGTGTTTTCTTGTTCTTATATTTTACAGTGTTTCCCAGAATATACGGGTACACAGCATATTGGCGACGAAGATGGTCGATGCGGTCCGATTCAAGATTCACATTTAATGTCTTGGGGTAACTAAACTGCGGAATTCCACTGCAGAAAGGTCGATTTTAATTTGGACACGGGACGGTGCTACGTAGATTTCTTCCTGTTGATTTTGACCCACACACGAGTTTTCGTTGTTTACGTTGACAAAATGGCAATTGCTATTGGGCAAATTGATGTTTACGATGCGAGTTAGTCCTGGACGTGTTCAAAGAGAGACTTGACCAGTATTTTTTGGCGAATGAGGTTGGTGACGAGAGAAAAGTACCAGCACTTTTAGCTTTGATTGGTCCAAGTACTTACCAAATATTGCGAGACTTAACGGCCCCAGCCCTTCCAAAAGACAAGACATTTGCATTTTTGTGTGACAAATTGGCTAGTCATTTTAATCCTAAACCATTGGTTATTGCTGAACGCTTTCGCTTTTACAAACGGGATCAGAAACCAGATGAGTCTGTTAAAGATTTCAACATTAATTTGAGACAGTTGGCAGAACACTGTAACTTTGGTGCTAATCTCAATGATTCCTTACCGACAGATTTGTTTGCGGCCTTAAAAGTGAAGCCATCCAGAGAAAATTACTTACTGAAAGCGACCTTGATTACGATAAAGCAATTCAACTGGCTTACGCAATGGAGTCGGCTAGCAAGGATGTACTTGAATTACATGGAAAATATGAAAATCTACATAAACTTGACAAAAATCGTCATAAAAGTAAGGATCACCATGACAAACGTCAAAATAAAGAGAAGCAGACTGGTTCATCCACTGCAAAGCAGAAATGTATTCACTACCATCGTAAAAATCACAATTCCAGTGAATGTCGTTTCAAAATGCTACTTGTTATCAATGTAAAGGTAAAGGACACATTGCTCCGGTTTGTCCGCAGAAACAGAAGAAGGTCCACAAACTTGATAGTAATCAAAATTCAGACGAAAGTGACGATTTGTACAGCTTAACTAGTACAAACAAAGAAGCTCGTAATGTAATTTGGGTTGATCCTACAGTTAATGATGTACCTATTAAAATGGAGTTGGATACCGGCTCAGGAGTTTCGGTAATGTCGCAAAAAGATTTTCAAAGAATATTTCCAAATAAGAGATAGCTACCTACAACTTTGACTTTAAAAACATACAGTGGTGAAGTTATCCATCCAGTCGGTGTGATGAAATGTAAAGTTGACTTGAATAAACTAAGTTCCACATTGGACATGTACATTGTGAAAAATGGTAGTAGACCTTTATTGGGACGTGAATGGCTGAAATATCTAAAATAAGATTGGTCATCCATTAAAACTCTGCAGGTTGACACAGCAGAAACCAAAGTAAAGGCTCCTAAAGAGAGATACAAGTCTGTTTTTAGTAAAAAGCTTGGTAAAATTAAAGGAGTAAAGGCACACTTAAAGTTGAAGGAAAATGCTAAGCCAAAATTTGTTAAAGCAAGAAGTGTTCCTTTAGCTATGAAATCAAAGATTGAACAAGAACATAACAAACTAGTATCTGAAGGAATTTTGGAATTAGTTGAACATAGTAATTGGGCAACACCTATCGTTCCAGTGCCGAAATCTAAAACGGGTGATATTCGAATCTGCGGTGATTTCAAGGTTACAGTAAATTCAGTTGGAAATTGATCAATGTCCCCTGTCACGTATTGAAGATATTTTCGGGTCACTCGGAAAAGGGAAGAAATTCACAAAGGTAGACCTTAAGAATGCGTATCACCAGATTGAGGTCGATGAAGAAAGCAAAGAATTGCTAACAATAAGCACGCACAAAGGTTTGTTTAGATACAACAGATTAATGTTCGGAATTGCGTCTTCGCCTGCCATATTTCAGGAGACGATAGAACAGATTATGTGCAATATTCCAGGAGTAAAAATAATACTTGATGATATGATAATCGCAGGAGATAATGATGAAGCTCATCTCAAAAACATTGAACTGGTTCTTGCAAAGTTAGAAGAATACAACATTAGAGTTAATCCAGAGAAATGTAAGTTCTTTAATGACAAGATCGAGTTTTGCGGATATGAAGTTGATGGGAATGGTCTTCATAAAACAGAAGAAAAGATAAGAGCTATAGTGCATGCACCAGAAATTACCAATTTGAAAGAATTGAGATCTTTCCTTGGACTTGTGCAGTATTATGCAAAATTCTTGAAAAACCTATCAACAGTTCTTCATCCGTTACATCAGTTACTTAAAAAGGATATTATATGGAAATGGACAAAAGAGTGTGAAATGGCAGTTACAAGAGTGAAAGAGATGATAACGTCAGATATAGTTCTTATAAACTATGATCCTACACTGCCACTAGTATTAGCATGTGATGCGAGTGCCTACGGCATAGGAGCTGTCCTAAGTTATTGATTGCCAGACAAAACCGAGAGGCCTATTGCGTTTGCATCACGAACCCTCAATGCAGCTGAGAAAAACTATAGCCAGATTGATAAAGAAGCTACTGCTCTAGTGTGAGGAGTTAAAAAGTTTAACACATATCTGTACGGAAATACATTCACACTTATAACACAGATCACAAACCACTCCTATCAATATTGAATCCTAAGAAAGGACTGAATTCCACTACCGATGCTATGCTACAGAGATATGCTTTATTTCTTGCGGGTTATGTGTATGACATACAATACAAAAACACTAAAGCTCACGGGAACTGTGATAGTCTTTCATGATTACCATTGAATGAAACAGAACTTGAAATTTTAAATATCACTGAAACCTTTAAAATCGATGATAGGAAATCTTCCGATAAGTTGCACACAGATAGCCAAGGCTACTAGAAATGATCCAGTGTTATCACAGGTGTATGAAATAGTACCCACTGGATTTCGCGGAATGGATTTTTCGTGTAAAGATGAACTCAAACCATATATACAAAGACAAAATGAACTGTCCCTTCACCAAGGTTGTATTATGTGGGGTCCAAGAGTTGTGATTCCGACAGCATTACGCAAAAAAGTAGTTGAAGAGCTCCATGAAGGCCATATAGGTGTAGTGAAAATGAAATCATTGGTCAGAAGTTATGTATGGTGGCCTAACCTTGACATTGAACTGGAAAAGGTGACCAGAAGTTGTTCCGAATGTATGCCAAACAAGCCTAGCCCTCCAGAATCACCTATTCATCCATGGGAATTTCCTACCCAACCATGGTCCAGAGTCCATTTTGATTTTGCAGGTCCATTTCAAGGATACATGTACCTAATTCTGGTGGATGCTTATTCCAAATGGCCTATTGTGAAAATAATGAAGAAGACTGCAGCCACCCATACAATTGAAGTGATCAGAGCTATTTTGGTGGATTTTGGCGTATGTCATGAAATTGTTAGTGACAACGGTCCACAGTTTGCAAGTGAATCATTCAAACATTTTCTGCAAATAAATGGCGTAAAACACATCCGCAGCGCACCATACCATCCAAGGACAAATGGATTGGCAGAGATGTTTGTTCAGACAATGAAACAAGCCCTGAAGGCTGCGAAACATGACCAAGGAACAATTCATGCGAAAGTTTCAAAGTTTCTGATTCGATATCGTAATACAGAACATGCTACAACAAAAGAAACTCCGGCAAAATTGTTTCTTGGACGCTATCTAAGGACTCGACTAGATAAAATGAAACCAAGTCTTAGAAATCGCGTTGAAAACAAACAGGCTAAGATGTTTCGCTCAATCAGTGATCGCCATTTCGAAATAGGCGATAATGTTGCAGTTCGCGATTACAGAGCCGAACATGAAAAATGGACATCTGCAGTGATTCATGCAAAAACGGGTCCAGTTTCATGTGAGGTTCAACTCGAACCAGGTGTTATTTGGCATAGACACACAGATCAAATCCGCGCGTCTTCTGAGAACATTCCAATACCCAGACCTATCATAACCATTGATCAACCATCTAATAGGTTATTCAACACAAATAACTTATTTACGCCTGTAACAGTTTCGGATCCAGACCCTCCGGAATTCTCTCCACAGTCGACACCAGCCAAACTCCAAGTGTCAACTCCGCCTAAACCACCAGAGGCATCTACAGGTCGGCGCTATCCAGTTAGACAGAGAAAGAAGCCGTTAAGATTAGATCTGTGACTTGATTGCTTGTGATAGAGGCACATAATAATTCCCTTGGTAATCAAGTGTTGATAAGATTTGTTTTAGCATAATAATTGTTTAAATAAGTTTTTCAGTTATTTTCATGTAGAAAAGAATCTACTCTACAAGAACACTATTTAGTCAAATAATTAAATTTGCTGATTTTAGTTTATTTAGTTATCATGTAATGAGTGTAACATTGAAAGTTCAGTAATAAACATTTTGAGAAGTTCAACAGACACTGAGAAGAACAAGTGATGTATCACCTACTTAAAGGCATAGACTTTGAAGATACTATGATACAGTGAATAACAAAAAAACTATCAGTGATTTTTAAGAAATTGAGATATTTTAAGATTTCATATGTAATTGATCACATAGATTTCTTTTCTCTTCCATTAATATCAAGAGGTACAAGATTTAAAATTGATATTTCTTTGTTTTAAGGGGGAAGGTATGTGTCATGTATGAATTATATTGTAATGATCGGGGTTTTAGACCTGACCTCTGGTGTCTTAGTAAAATGTTACTTCCATGAAACAACGTGTTTTCTTGTTCTTATATTTTACTGCGTTTCCCAGAATATACGGGTACACAGCAGACACATGGACACAGAAAGACATTACGGACACGTGGATCACGGAAAACATTACGTACACATGGATCCAGGAAGATATTACGTACACATGGATCCAGGAAAACATTACGGACACATGGATCACGGAAGACATCACGGACACATGGATCACGGAAGAGATTAGGGGCACGTAGATCCAGGAACATTAATGACACATGGATTCAGGAAGACACTAATGTCATAAGGATCCAGCAAGACGTAACGGACACCTGGTTCCAGGAAGATTGACACATGGATCCAGGAAGACATTACGGAAATATAATACGTTTAAGACATTACAGACAATTGGATCATATGAGACATCATAAGACGTTACGGACAAATGGATCCAGGAAGACATTACAAAAGAAATCAAAGGATATATCATGAACAAACAGATCAAGGAAAACGTTATAAACGTGTTGATAAATGAAGGCATAAAGACTAAATTCATCCTAAACGGCACAATGGATACAAAGATTTATTGAAATATTTTGATCAGATTTATCCATAAAGACATCAAGAAGTCATGGAAACATGGATCCAGGAAGAACAAATTGATGATATTATTATGGACACATTGGCCAAGAGAGACTGATTGGACTCATGGATACAGGAATATATTGTGTACATGTGGATCATGGAGGACATTGAAGACACATAGATTAAGGAAGACATTACGGACACATGAAGAATGGGAGACATTGCAGTCACAGGGCCCCAAGAAGTCATTACGGACACATTTGTTGTAGGAGACATCACAGTCACATGGAACCAAGAAGACATTACGCACACAGTTAGTGTTGGAGAAATTACAGAAGCAGGGATCCAGGAAGACATTACGGATACATGTATTGTGGGAGACATTACAGTAGCAGGGATCCAGGAAGACATTACGGACACATGTATTGTAGGAGACATTACAGTAGCAGGGATCCAGGAAGACATTACGGACACATTCATTGTTGGAGACATTACAGAAGCAGGGATCCAAGAAGACATTACGGACACATGGAGTGTGGGAGACATTGCAGTAGCAGGGATACAGGAAGACATTACGACACATGTATCGTGGGAGACATAACAATCACAAGGATCCATGAAGACATTATAGTCACATGGATCCAGGAAGACATTACGGACACGTGTATTGTGAGGGACATAACAGAAGCAGGGATCCAAGAAGACATTACGGACACATGGAGTGTGGGAGACATTGCAGTAGCAGGGATACAGGAAGACATTACAGATACATGTATTGTGGGAGACAACAATCACAAGGATCCATGAAGACATTACAGTCACATGGATCCAGGAAGACATTACGGACACATGTATTGTGGGGGACATAACAGTCACATTGATCCAGTTAGTCCTTACGGGCACATGAATTGTGGAAGACATTACAGTCACATGGATCCGGGATGACATTACGGACACGTGTATTGTGGGAGATATTACAGTCACATTAATCCAGTAAGTCCTTACGGACACATGAATTATGGGAAACATTACAGTCACATGGATCCAGGATGACATTACGGACACATGGATTGTGGGAGACATTACAGTAGCATGGATCCAGGAAGACATTACAGATACATGTATTGTGGGAGACATTACAGTAGCAGGGATCTAGAAAGACACTACGGACACATGGATTGTGGGAGACATTACAGTCACATGGATCCAAGAAGACATTATGGACACGTGGATTGTGAGATATATTACAGTCACATGGATCCAGGAAGACATAACGGACACATGGATTGTGAGAGACATTACAGTCGCATGGATCCATAAAGACACTACGGACACATGGATTGTGGAAACAATACAGTCACATGGATCCAGGAAGACATTGCGGACACATGGATTGTGAGAGACATTACAGTCGCATGGATCAATGAAGACATTACGGACACATGGATTGTGGGAGACATTACAGTCACATGGATCCAGGAAGACATTACGGACACATGGATCACGGAAGACATCACGGACACATGGATCACGGAAGAGATTAGGGGCACATGGATCCATGAACATTAATGACGCATGGATTCAGGAAGACACTAATGTCATAAGGATCCAGCAAGACGTAACGGACACCTGGTTCCAGGAAGATTAACACATGGATCCAGGAAGACATTACGGAAACATAATACGTTAAAGACACCTGGATCAAGGACGACATTACGGACAATTGGATCATATGAGACATCATAAGACGTTACGGACAAATGGATCCAGGAAGACATTACAAAAGAAATCAAAGGATATATCATGAACAAACAGATCAAGGAAAACGTTATAAACGTGTTAATAAATGAAGGCATAAAGACTAAATTCATCCTAAACGGCACAAGGGACACAAAGATTGATTGAAATATTTTGATCAGATTTATCCATAAAGACATCAAGAAGTCATGGAAACATGGATCCAGGAAGAACAAATTGATGATATTATTATGGACACATTGAACAAGAGAGACTGATTGGACTCATGGATACAGAAAAATAGTGTGTACACGTGGATCATGGAGGACATTGAAGACACATAGATTAAGGAAGACATTACGGACACATGAAGTATGGGAGACATTGCAGTCACAGGGCCCCAAGAAGTCATTACGGACACATTTGCTGTAGGAGACATCACAGTCACATGGAACCAAGAAGACATTACGCACACAGTTAGTGTTGGAGAAATTACAGAAGCAGGGATCCAGGAAGACATTACGGATACATGTATTGTGGGAGACATTGCAGTAGCAGGGATCCAGGAAGGCATTACGGACACATGTATTGTAGGAGACATTACAGTAGCAGGGATCCAGGAAGACATTACGGACACATTTATTGTTGGAGACATTACAGAAGCAGGGATCTAAGAAGACATTACGGACACATGGAGTGTGGGAGACATTGCAGTAGCAGGGATACAGGAAGACATTACGGACACATGTATCGTGGGAGACATAACAATCACAAGGATCCATGAAGACATTATAGTCACATGGATCCAGGAAGACATTACGGACACATGTATTGTGGGAGATATTACATTAGCAGGGATCTATGAAAACATTTAGGACGCATGTATTGTGGGAGATATTACAGAAACAGGGATCCATGAAGACATAACAGTCACACTTGGATTGTTGGATAAATTACAGTAGCAGGGATCCATGAAGACATTACAGTCACACGGATCCAAGAAGACATTACGGATACTTGGGTTGTAGGAGACATTACAGTAGCAGGGATCCATGAATACATTACGGACATATGAATTGTGGGAGACAATACAGTAGCAGGGATCCAGGAAGACATTACGGACACTTGGATTGTGGGATACATTACAGTAGCAGGGATCCATGAAGACATTACGGACACATGAATTGTTGGAGACAATACAGTAGCAGGGATCCAGGAAGACATTACGGACACTTGGATTGTGGGATACATTACAGTAGCAGGGATCCATGAAGACATTACGGACACATGAATTGTGGGAGACAATACAGTAGCAGGGATCCAGGAAGACATTACGGACACTTGGATTGTGGGATACATTACAGTAGCAGGGATCTAGGAAGACATTACGGACACATGAATTGTGGGAGACAATACAGTAGCAGGGATCCAGGAAGACATTACGGACACTTGGATTGTGGGATACATTACAGTAGCAGGGATCTAGGAAGACATTACGGACACATGTATTGTGGGAGACAATACAGTAGCAGGGATCCATGAAGAAATTACGGACACTTGGATTGTTGGAGAAATTACAGTCACATTGATCCAACGAGACATTACAGACACTTGAATTGTGGGAGACAATACAGTAGCAGGGATCCATGAAGACATTACGGACACTTGAATAGTGGGAGACATTACGGTGGCAGGGATCCAGGAAGACATTACGGACACTTGGATTGTGGGATACATTACAGTAGCAGGGATCCAGGAAGACATTACGGATACATGTATTGTGGGAGACAATACAGTAGCAGGGATCTCGGAAGACATTACGGACACATGTATTGTGGGAGACATTACAGTAGCAGGGATCCAGGAAGACATTACGGACACTTGGATTGTGGGAGACATTACAGTAGCAGGGATCTCGGAAGACATTACGGACACATGTATTGTGGGAGACATTACAGTAGCAGGGATCCAGGAAGACATTACGGACACTTGGATTGTGGGATACATTACAGTAGCAGGGATCTAAGAAGACATTACGGACAATTGGATTGTTGGAAAAATAACAGAAGGGATCCATGACGACATTCCGGACACGTGTATTGTGGGAAACATTACAGTAGCATGGAACCAGGAAGACATTACGGACATATGTACTGTGGGAGACATTACAGTAGCAGGGATCCTTGAAGACATTACGGACACATGTATTGTGGGAGACAATGCCGTAGCAGGGATCAAGGACGACATTACGGACACATGAATTGTGGGAGACATTACAGTAGCAGGGACTAGGAAGACATTACGGACACATGTATTGTGAGAGACATTACAGTAGAATGGATCCAGGAAGACATTACGGACACATGAATTGTGGGAGACATTACAGTAGCAGGGATCTCGGAAGACATTACGGACACCTGGATTGTTGGAGAAATTACAGTCACATTGATCCACCAAGACATTACAGACACTTGAATTTTGGGAGAAATTCCGGTCACATGGATCCAGGAAGACATTACGGAAACATCGATCCAAGATGTAACTATGAAAATGTAGGTTTTGTGGGATGTTGAGAACATATGGATCCATAAATATTTTATGGACACATGGTTCTAGCGAAACATTACGGTCACAACGATTGATTGAGACAGAGTAAACATGGATCAATGAAGACGATTTATTGATCTAGGGAAACATTACGGAAAAATAAATCAAGGGGGACATTACTTAAACATTGGTTTAGGAAGACATAAGGAGCGCATATACATGTAGATCCGACAGAAGATAGCAGCCACATGGATCAGGTGAGAAATTACAGACCGAAGCAGGGATTTTGGGAAGCATGCGCACGTACATCGATTAGGGGTCACATATGGGACACGTGGACCAAAGGAAAAAAATAAATACATGGATCTTCGGATGTATTTTGAACTAAATCTAGGGAGACAAATGTATGCATAATTGAAAGGATACCTATATTATGACCAAATGATATAGAAAGAAATTACCGACACAATGATCCAATGAGATCTAGCAGTCACATTTATCCAAGAAGTCATTAATCACAGGGGGATCGAGGGAGACTTCACCGACACATGAATCAATATGACGTTACAAATACATGGATCCTCTGTTTCCAAATGCCGATTGGTGGTCCACATTTCCTACAATATTTTTTTTTTGTGTATTTCCTATTTTGTATTAACAACTTAACAACCTAGTCATACGGCACTTTTTTTATTAATTTGCAGGACGTTGAATCAGTCATATTTGATCTATATTTCAAATCTTAATATAAATACGGAATAATCAGATTGAATCAATCGACTTCAGGGGCTGATCCAGGATTTTTTTTTTGGGCAAAATAAGCTTGGGGGAATGTGGCTGCTAGTGCCTCTGATGAGTCCAAGAGAAGCTCTGGTCAGGGGTTCATGAAGTACTTGTGTTAAGTCCTTTCTTATGTGTTCAGATATGCTTCCAGGTCTATCTTAAGATTAGTAATCTTAAATGCTCGCCGACGTACCTTTACCGTTTTAGCTTGAAGAAAAAACGTTACACTGGGATTTGAACCGAGGGACTCTCGGTCGTAGACCTGACGCGTTAACGGCTTTGCTGACGGCGATTCCTTGAACTTTGCAATTGAATAAAGGTTTTCGACTATGTTAAGTATTATTTTGGTCACTTATATATATCACTTCGATTTTTGACATGGAAAGGATAGTTATTTCAAGTACTTGATGAACTTAAACGCATAACTTTCTAATAGCGACATCCCCATTTCGTTTGTAAGACAAAATAAGAGTCGTGTACTTCTTGTATATCAATTGAGTAAGTATTGAGAGCGTTTCTCATCATATTTGCAATAGTAAAAAGAAGCATGCTATTCACAATCAATAGTATGTTCTTATCAATAAAACAGAAGTCACACATCATTTATTCCCTCGGTATATTACAACGCCTACCAATTTCAATTCCTAAAACATTGTCAAGACATCAGAATGTAGTAAAAGCTTTTTAGTTTTTGAATTGCATATCAATTATCAGATAACGTTCAACATCTAAACATGATTTGAAGTGTTTGTAGTTGTAACATTTTGAATTGTTTATGTCACTATGTCAACTTTGTGAATAGCAATCTTTCAATCCCTATCTGAATTTTTTATGAACTGGTTCACATTTCCTCCGTCTCAAGACATTCATTAATAGCCAAAACCGTACATAAATAACAACTCTTTGGTATGTATACACATTAGTTCTGCCCATGTCATTTTGCATTTTTAACATTTAATATCATTCTTGAGCAGGGCATGTGAAGTACCTCACCCTTGTACTTGATGCAGTTTTATCTTTTTAAAGTACATAAAGGCAATCTTCTATATTCACCAAATGCAGCAGCATTATTCTTTCACTTATTGACTCCAAGAAATCGTTTACAAAGATTGTGTCCTGTTCCTATTGCATCAATGCAAGCATAGCCCTATACACGCGAAGAATAGCATGTGACGGGTTTTATTATAGAGTAGGATAGTTTAAAGTAAACGTGCATACGAAAGTATCAAAAATTGACTTTGTAATGCTTAAATGAGAAAATAGCCTGTCGGGCTTCGTAAGCTAGCTTATTGTTGGTAGACGACCAAGATAAAGTCAGAGTAAAATGTACTCCCATGTTATTATACATTGATACATTAATGCAGCCTTGTGTAGATATTATCAAAATAACCAAGATTGGAGTAAATAACGTCATTGAACGGGCCATTTATGCAGTGATCTTTCTACAAGCTTAAGCACTTTAATTAGATCTATATACAGTGGCGATCCTATCGATTGTATCCTAAAGAAGAATTTAATGAAAAAAGAGATGCAAACCTCCTATCTACATGATCAGCTCTTGAAAAGAAGTCTTCCAAAGACTTTTGGACTTTTACTTGTTTTGCTATCGTTGGTATTTTAACAGGGTGCCGCCAATGCGGCACTGGATAATTTCTAACGTCGTTTGCAAGCGGAGCTAGCAAGGATTCTTTTTATGCTTTTTTAAAGTTGAAAAAATGAATGAAAAAAAAAATGAAAAAGAAGAGGCACCTTAAAAAACAAACAAATAAGATTTAATAAAAACCGTTGCTTTGGCCTGAATCCGCCTATGGACTTGATTCTTTCACCAAGCCCCAAACTCATCAACAAGCCGTGATTAACCTTCTTGGCCTTATTCGCTTGTTGGCTCATGCACTGAACTTAAACTCCTTAAATAACCCTCTCCTTGGTTCAAATAGTCAGGATTTTACATCGTTTAAACACCGTTGCATTATACCCGCGCATAGGCCTACGTAGGGACATTTCCCAGCAGACTAGAGACACAGGGACATATGTCATAATACCTGTATTAAAAAGAGAAAGTGAGTGTTATGTCAAACCTAGAATGAATACATGCAAATCTAATTTAAGACATGATTAGAACAAACATCACCACACAAACAAACATATAACCCATTTATTTATTTATTTATTTATTTATTTATTTCAAATAGCAGGCATGTCGGCAACATGTTTTGAAAATGTAACTATATTTAAAATCTGAATTGAAATTTTGAAGTGCATCAGTGCAACCCAAACTGTTTAATAAATTCCGAAAAGAAGAAGCCCAACTTTTGGCATTCAAAAGATTGCTTTGTTTGGAGTATGCTTCATGAATTAATGAGTCTGGATTCATCATTATCTTTATCCAGTAATTAAGCGGCCTTTCTTTACAAACAATAGAAAGAGGAATTCGACCTAACTCGCCTAATACAGCATAATTTGTAGTGACTCTATTTCTGTACCATTAATATAAAATGAGGGATGTGAATTTGACCTTCTTTTTTCAAAATTCCATAGTTTTTCCCTCTCTCGTAGGGAAAAGCCATTTCCACAGTCTTATACAATTGAAGAGAACCAATAAATAATGCTACATATCAAAAATTAAAACTCTAGGTCAAATGGTTCCTTAGAAAACGAAGATTGTTAAACCCTTTTCTACATAATTACGGAAATGTAAAACTGATAAGCCCCTAGAGCGGGGCCATTTCTGGCCCAGCGGTCATGATTTTAACAAACTTGGTAGAGGACCAGTATACGATGCTACATACCAAATATCAAAGCTCTAGGCCTCATGGATCGAGAGGAAAATATTTTTAAAGATTTTCTCATATATGCTAAAATTTACTGATAAGCCCATCTTCAAAGGCCCATAACTCCGTAAAGCCCCAACGGAACTTTGCAATCTTTCGTCTGCTTATGCCCTATAGCCCAAGGTTCAAGAAAAACATAACCTTCAAAATTCCCCCGGGGGGGGGGGAAGCAAAAGTGTTCTTGGCTCATGGCGTATATTTTTTGCTGTACACAATATCAGTTTTCGTTTTTGTAATGAGCTCTTCGATGTTGGATTAGGAATTACACAAAAGAAATGTATTTCGAGAAAGTCAGCATTTTTGCGCTGACATTTTAGCGAGAGTTAGTGTGAGATTTGAAGGACAACATCACAGTGACCCGGATGTGATCGGGTATAAAAATATAGACGCATGATTTAACACTAAAATCGTCTAGGAGATTGGATTCACTGAGATTGAAATGAATGCAATCGTAACTAATCGGATATTTCCATAACCTTCAAAAATACCACATGAGTTCAGATTTTATTTTGTTTTTATGGTTTGATTTTTTATTGCAAATTAAGCATACAATGCATAAGGGTCTCGCCAAAAGTTCTAACAACTTAGAGATGACTATATACCTTTGTTATTGCGTGTTAATTAGAATGGTTTTAACCAGTTGTTACTGAAAATGATACATAAGAAGAATTGGAGGGAGGGAGGGAGGGAGGGAGGGAGGTGAACAAAAAACATATTATAATGCTATTTGAATAGTCTGTCAATTGATTTAGTGGATCTTCTTCTTTTCATTCGCTATCTGGTTTAGTGGATTAGAAAGCTTGACAAAGCAGCATATTTGCGTACATATTCTAGGAAAAGAAATTGTGAGTCTTTGATAAACGATTAGACAGCTAGGGAGATTCTAATGGTTTGACTTGAAACACAGACGTTGGTCCCCAGTTAAGAGTATATTCAAGTTGAGATGGTAAAAGGGATAGAGGTTACGAAATAATAACAACCTTTGAATTCAATATTTACTACATACTATGATAATAGGCAAAGCCTAAACCGGGCAAAAGAGATTTTTTCTTTCAGTTAATAAAAAGTGCTAATTCTGGATTTGTATAACATATGTTCCCTTTGTATTGTATCAGTGACACTTGGCAAGGAAGCAGTGACCTGTCTGAAGGCACTCCAATTTGAAAGAAATAACAATTGTCAAGATACAAATCAGATATGTTAAATATATAACCTACGACACCAACTACTTTATTCTACCACTGTGGATATATATGAGTTGCTAACCATTATGAATGGTGCATAGCCATTAGACAGAAGTATAGTTGGTATTGAGCTTGAATAATTATAATTTGATACTTCGGCTTGTATGATATTCTTTCGAAAGTCATTGCACGACTTTTGAAATTTCCAAACAAAGAGCAATGATATTCGTATCGGTAAAATGATCAGTGTCTAGGGTAACTCGGATGATCCAAGCTGTAACTGTGGCGTAGAATGGAATATTTACGTCTGGATCATTCGGACTATGTCTAGGGAGGAATATTGGAAGGTTCTGGTGGGGAAATAACAGGAATAGGGATTAATGTCCATGGATACAACTGAAACACTCTGTTTAAAATGGTGTTAAACCATAATCCAACAATAGCATCTAAGACTTATTAACATTTATGTATGGTTGGATGCTATCAATGGATACTCCATAAACACATTTTAGCTGTGATCCAGGTCCTACCCAAACCTAACTTTGGGGGCTGGGGCGTGCTTCTTCATGTTGCATTGTTTTATTTTGACTAAACCACAGAGCAACGATGTTTGTATGGGGTAATCGGTGGCTTAGAAGGTTTATTTGCAGGGACTGGTGAGGAAATAATAGGAACAAACAGGGATATGTCTTCTGACACAACTGAAACATTCTGTTGAAAATGTTGTTAAACCATAATCAAACATAGCATCTAAGACTCATTATCATGTATGTGTGGTTGGTGGTTCTCGCTAGATACTCTCACGTTTTTAGCTATCCTACCCATATTAGTAATACAATAAGAAACAGAAGACGCTGTTTGTGCAATATCAAAACCACCAAACTAAAGAATTTGAATTCCAAAATCTCTCCATGCAAAATGAGGATTCAACACAAGGCTTCAGTAAGTACTTCATATATGTGAAGCATTTACAGTATTGTCTTGCACTGAAACCTTGATATGTAGAATTTACTCTTCACCAAATTGTATGTTTTAAGTATATGTTTTCTCTGAATCACTCCTAAAAACCTTTCACAGCATATGCTTTAATGCTTAAATAGAGGAAAAATTTGTATTATGAAAGAAATCCATCATTGTAAATTTTTTTTGAAATTATCTACAGCACCAAAAGTCCTTCTATAATAAGTTGAAACAAACAAAAGATAATTCTATTGTTAAACAATTGACAAAATTTATTCAGGGTAACTAGTAGTAATAACAAACACTTTTCTCAATAGAATATGTACAGATCTATACAAACACTTATTCAAATGATCAGCCATAGTGGTAGCCTTTATTTGGTTTAACCTTCACCAAAATGCAATGCATGATTTACATTATGTAGTTTAAATAAAGAAGTTTGCATATTTACCACATTTAAACATAACCTCTGCTGCAATGTTGTGTCAATAACCTGTTACTCCTTTTAACAAACTATTGATTAAAGTATTATTTCCAATCGTTTTGTTTATCATCTTCAGGGTGTAATATCCATACTTGTGGAATATTTCACAATTTTCAAAAAGGAGTCCAATTTGAGAACAAAGCATATAATTTTTTATAAGTCCTATTATTATTACATCTTTTAAAAGTAAACAGGCAACATTTCATCATTTATCCTTAAAACTTCATTCAAGCTTTATTTGTGACTGTTACCAATGAAAGCAATAGCAGATCACAAGAAAATTGCTGAGAAAAAGGATAACTGCTCATTTAGTCATTTGACTCAATTCATGATTTTGTCAAATTGTTTTCTATAAGACTCCTGCAACATGCAAAGCGTTTCAAAAGGTAGAGAGAATTTAACATATCTTTAACAGAGAATAAGAAGCCAATGTGATGCAAGAAAATCTTTCAAAACAATGTTTCTATTAATAACAATATCTTTTACCAAATAGTATTAAGAAATTATTATTGTTTATGCTTTATTGCTAGATATGTCCAAATGATTGCAAAATGTAAAGCCCTCATTGTTTGAAATAGAAATTATTTGCAACCAAAAGTGTTTGTAATCAGAAGAAATAGAGTATTTTGCAGAGAATGAAATGATTGTGACAACAGGGAATACTTGCTGTAGAAATAATTTAGTTACAATGGTGGCTTTACTCAAATTTGTTATGCCCCACTTGCTTCAAAATGTGTTTACGTGAGTTAACAATTTACCAAACGCCAAATTCTTTTTTTTTGTACTGAGCCATTGTCTAATCAACATCTATGAGTAAAGCTGGAACAATTCCCCCAAATAAAAAAGTGTTATTAAAACTTAATTGCTAGGACTAATGAAGAGTACAGACATGAACTAGAAGGACTTATTTTGTTGCAGTCCTATACTGAGGCACATATTGTGAGGTTCCCTATTAACATTATTGTTCAAGGAATTGTCATATCCATGTATTGTAAAAGACATTGTATTTTACCAACAAATTCAAGTATGTACTGGTCACTAGTCTCAACATATAAAGGTGTTATAGCTACAATTGGGTTAACCCAAAACATAGGTATACATTTTTTACTGTACTTGGATTTTATTATTCTTTTTTTTTATATTATCAGCTAATTCAAAATTATAAAGACGTATTATCAAAAAATGTTCTCAGTAAACTTTTCAAAAGACTCAGGCCCAACCTCAAAACAAGTATCTGTGCTGTATTTTTCAAAAGAACTTATACCCAGATTAAACGTTTATATGAGCTGTCCTATCAGTTGTATAAAGTTAGATAATGTTATCAAAAACATCAAATGATTATTATCCAAAGGCCATATCTAAATCAGATTTTGTCTAAGGACACTATTTTGAGGATAGAGCTTATAGTTTCAAAGTATATCTCAGTCTTCTATCTAAAAATAAAAAAAAAGGCAATCTGCGAGAAAATGTTTTTCTTTATGAGTGCACCAATTTGTCCTATTCATATAAAATATTAACATAGAACACTATTAATAAAAGCATCATAAAGAAAGAAAACTTCAATGTATGATTGCACACTCACAGTAGCAGAGTTAACTTTCAAAATGGTCTATATTCAACTAAGCAAAAAACATCAACAGGTAAAAAACTTCAAAATACAAAAACAGGTAAAAGAAAAAAAAAGAAAAAATCCACAGCAAAATTTAAAGTAATACGGCAAAAAACCATGGGTCAAAAAAGTAATTCTTTTCTAAATTGACCAATTCATGTGGCTGTGTCTTGAGGGTCGTTGCGATGAAGAGAAAAAAAACCTCACAGCTACGAAAAGCTATGAATTGGTAGAAAACAATAAGATTGAAAAAGGTAGTGTCAGTCAGTTGTAATGAGATTTTTATACTTTTCCCATTGAGCTTCAAATTTAGGCATGTTTAAGTTCTTCTTTGCCAGAAATCTTTCTACATGGTATCTTGATTTTACTATTTTGGAGAACGCCTGAACAGATTCTTTACTGTCCCAAATTGAAAGCATTTGCAGACAACATTTCAAAATGTGGTGACATTGAAAAATAATTTGCTTGTCACGAGCAATTTCTCCTTTTTCCACAATGTCATCATGATAGGTAGATTCAAATAGCAAAGAATGTGTGAATAAAAAAACAGGCACATCGTCAATCCAAAAACAAGAATCCAATACGGATCAAAGTTACTCAGCCTAGAAATGATCTCAATGTAAACAAACCTTCTTCGTCTCTAAAATATATGTCCATATTGCCCTTAGCTTTTAACACTGGAAAGTGTACTAAATACTACCATGACACATCTAGATGCGTTAACATAAAATCAATATTCGAAGTAAGAAAGTGCTCGTACTTTGCATCTTGTAACAAAAAGTTATCTTACCTTACATCATCGTTGTCGATGTTCGTTCAACAAGGCGATCATTTCATTCGATTTAAAATTGTAAAGAAAATGTCTTGTCACGTGATACACAAAAACGGGAAGTGTAATAGGGACGAAAGACCGTGCCGAAGGCACGGTCTGAAGACCGCCTATATGTTACACGTACGAAACGAAAAAATTTACCTACAAAACCCAGGATTCCGATTGACTCAGAACCCTAAAGGACTTTTTAGGCCATGCTTTTGCAGCCTCGTTCTGACTCCATATGGCGCCATCTTGTCCAAGAACTTATTTTTATTCAGCTTTTTTGGTAGCAATGATATGGAAAAATCAAAATTAACAAACAAAAAATAGAAGGATTTTCCTCTGAATATTTTTTTAAAATCCTTAAACAATAAATTATTTTGTAAAATTTAGACCGCATTTCATTCTTTTCCGGTTATTTTGTGAAAGTAGCGTCTCTCATCCTAAAACCTGTTGATTCTTTACATGTTGACATGGTGAATACACCAGGAACTGTTACGTATTGCACTTTCCGTGTTTTTGTATCACGTGACAAGTCATTTTCTTTACAAATCATTATCCTTCTGATCACCGCTTCAAATCTTAAATGGAATGAAATGACCGTCTTGTTGAACGCACATCAACAACGATGACGTGAGGTAAGATAACTTTTTGTACACGACGTGACTGTTTATTATATTCACACGTTCTTTGCTATTTGAATCTACCTCTCATGATGACTTCCAAAACATCTGTCTTTTCACCGATTATAAATAGAGACATAGTCGCGAAGCATAGTAAATACTTTTCAGTAAATTCCATTTGTCTGCTTTCCAGAATCTTGACAATGGCAATCTCTTTCAAATTGGAGTGCCTTCGGACAAGACACTGCTTCCTTGCCTATTACCAGGCGCGTAGCCAGGCATACGCCAATACGCCATGGCGTATACTTGGCTGGAGAAAATGAAAATTTAAAACGGCCGAAAAGTGCAATAAAAATCTAAACCGAAGGGTTTCCTAACAGTGATAAAAGCTAAACATTGTTCCCAAAGGTCCATGTATCTCTCTAGTTCAGGCAAGCAGATGCATGCATGATTAATGCCAGCTTCTAATTTTTACGCCGTATAACTTGTGATGGTAAGTGTAGCTTACACCAGATAGATCGCCAGTTAGCTCTACATTGCGGCGATCTAAACCTATAAATAGATTTTGTTAACATTGTTACCCCGGGAAATATTAAAATGACGTAATCGGCCAAGATTGATGTTCCACCATATTCAGATATTTCAGAAAATATTGGTGTCACAGCAAATTCACTTCACAACAATCAGAAAGTTGCTCTTAAAAGTGCAAAATAAAATTATTTACATTCATACAAATTTCCCCACAGGTAAGTAAACATCAAATGTTGATGAACAATGAACATGTTGAGAGGGAACGCAAATGCTTGTCATTAAATTTGAAGTCTATTCAACTTGACTAACTGGCGATATGCATGTTTTGTTACTTCAAAGGAGTATTTTGTTTTGACCAATTCCTGTCTAAAACCGGAACGTGTTTGAATCTGCCACTTATTGATTATCTTCAAACTATAATGTACGCCAAACCTACTAGGCCTATCGTTAGAAGCATAAACTGATGGAAATTCGTGTTATTAGCCAGTATATCTAACTTGGACGTCCGAGCATATACAGAGAAAAAGTTATCCTCGCAGATGAATATCATTCTTAGACCTATTTTTATTGTGGCCGGTTGGTGTGTTATTATAATTGTTGTAGATGCATTCGAAATAGCGAATTGAGAATAATAAAGTAGCTAGCAGTACTACATACTAGAATTCGAAATAAATGTAGTGATCTTCGATCAGACTTATTTGCTAATCATTTAGCACAAGACACTTTATGTTTATGTGGTCATTCACTCATTCACACTATTTCTTTCAACGCGAGCAATTTTCAGCTCAAAGGCTTTAAATTATTTTCTGAACGTCGTATGTATCATCCATTGAATACAAGTAAATTGTTGTTTGGCTCTGTAGACTTTGATTATGGAGCCAACTGTAAAATCTTCTTAACAGTACATACCTTCATTAATGATAGCAAGAGGTTCTTGTAGTATTTCATTAAAAAAAAAAAGAAGAAGCCTCTTCGGTTCGTATCGACAATAAATGGAATCTTCGTTTTTCTTATTAGATGGGGCAGTCTTTTGATGATAAATACATTTTGGAATGTTATTATTTCGAACTCGTGGCAGGTAGACATTGGGATAATGAGACATTAGACACCATTTACCACAACATCTAGACCAATATTCAATTTCCTGCATAATTTTGACAAAATGGGCATAACACCACTTTAACCAAATTCCATTCAATCTTAGTTTAATCAGGCCTCTAGTAAGTTGTGATCCCAAATATCAAATACTATGAACACAAATAGCACACATACATATACGGTATACCGTTACTTTTTTACAAGTTGAATAGTATTTTTTTCTGTTTAAGTAAAGTGTTGTTTATGTCTAATCAACTGCCTTGTGATTATTTCTTCGTTTGCGCCATTTGATAGCTAAACCATGTACTCAATCATTCTTTGTTGAAGAGGTGTTGTATTTTATATTATTTTTGTTCAGGTAAATCATTTTGTAATAACGGATTTGGTGACTCTATTTGATGAAATATTTATAGTGAAACGCTATCGAAAATTCACCAGATGCAACAAAATGACATCTAATTTTCTAAAATCACTCTGGGGGAGGCCCCCCAGACCCCCACCACCGGGAGAGGGGTTACCCCTCCCACACCCTCCCCAACTCGGCGCTACGCGCCTCGTGCCATGCCTGACGGCATGACTTGGCATATGGTTCATTTATCTCTAGCTACGTGCCTGATTACTGATGCATTACAAAGGGAACTTATGTAATACAAAATCCAGAATTAGCACTGTTCATAAATTGAATGAAAAAATCTCTTTCGCCCGGTTTAGGCTTTGCCTACTTTCATATTAAGTTGTTTTCGCTAATTCTATTAGGTATTTTCACGAAAACGACTATGACCTGAGACCAATGCGATTGAAAACAAAAAATGGCCACAAAATCAACATTTTTATGCCGATCATCTTCAAAATTGGCGAGAGAGCGTACTTAAGAGTACAAGGAACAGTACAAGACCAACTTAAAAGCCATTACTCATAAAATTTGACCACAAAAAGTTCTGTTCGTAGGGAAAATCAATTTTGCGAAAAGAATGTCATTTTCGATTCAGTCCCACTAGTCCGAATGATCCAGACGTAGATATTTCACTCTGTTGCAGCTTGGATCATCCGAGTTACAGTCCCACCCGAATTAATGGGCGTACTTGATTATGCATTTCATTTTTCATTAATAGTTCGTATATTTTATTTGGTCGTACTGCATTTATGAATAAGCACATGTTGAAAAGAAGAAAAAACGATTGATCGATGCACGGTTATTCAAAAGATCTTTGTAATAGATTTTGGTCGGATTTCCCCTTTCTTACTACTAATCGATTGAAATCACGAACGAGTAAAACAAACGTGTCATGTCACATCCGGGCAATCCACCACGCCATTTTGACAACAAACAACGCAAGCGAGAAAGTCTATCAAAATGGGAAGAAAAAAGAAGAAGCAGCTGAAGCCCTGGTGTTGGTATCCTTATCTTGACACAATTAGACATTTAAAAATTTTATTTCACACGATGTTGTGACCGATTTTCGTGGTTTCAGTCACAGGTGCTTGAAACAATCTTCGATAATATCCCAATGCTCTATATATACTGGTGGACCCTAATTCCGTGGTACTTAATGGTTACATGAATAACAGAAAGGAAGAGGAGAACTTAGCTGTCAACATTCAGCTTTTCTAACATATTTCATTCCTAATTTATGATCTTCTCATCATTATTTTTAAATGGAGCATAGAAATGCTCTAAATAACGTAAATTAATTGGGTCACTGGCAGCCATTTGCAGTTTTGAGGTCTTACCCTAATTCCGTGGTATTCAGGTCAAACACATTTTTTTAAGTATCAGTCCAAAATAATAAGGGTGAAACATACTAGGGACGAATCCTGAAACAATTTGGTCGTGTCTGACCCAAGAATGGTGGAGAATTGCAGACAAACTCATCAATGTGAAAGGATTTGTTTAGGGTCTTAGATCTGAGTAAAAAGTATGAAAATATTGGGGATTTTCGGAGCTCTCTGTAATATGAGGAGAATTTTATTGGATTGAATTGGTTTTATACCAGAAATACATTCATTCTTGCTTCTTTGGAGTTCTTACATTGGGCTGCGAAAGTAGGTCAGGTTGGTGTGTTACTTTATGGAAGCAGTATGATTTTATGCAAATACCACGGAATTAGGGATACCACGAGATTAGGGGAATTGACTATACTATAAGAGAAAAGGTATACAATGGCGATCTGACACCCGCTCCGATAAATCACCCAAAAGTCACTTAAAATTGACAGGATCTCAAAAACCTCTACTGCAGCGTGTCTAAGAACGCGTTTTGTTTTATCAAAATCCGTCAATGCAATCGGAAACAGAAAAGAGTTTCACAAAATTCTGAGTAAAATTTCACCATGACATTCCTGACCGACAAGGACCGGCAGGTCAAATTGTTGTTGTTATCTTCACTAAACGGAGTAAATAAATAATGTCATCCCATTGGTTAAGAAAACAATGATAATTGCCGAATCAATCGAATTAATTTTGACAACCAATGGGATTACGTTATTTATTTACTCTTATTAGAAAAAGTAATGGGTTGCTGGATCGACTCCAAACGTCAAACAGTGAATATTTATTGTTAATATCGCAAATGTGAATTGTCTGTCCAATGCCCGATGTTGTCACCACATCATATCGAAAGAGAATGGACATATCTTTCGAAGGTATGTGGCTTTTGGATATTTTCGGGGAGGAATTAGTGAAAATTTGCTAAAAACTACCGGTTTCGTGCATCCGTCCGTGGACGTCAGGAATTTCATGGGGAAATTTTACGCAGAATTTTGTGAAACTCTTTGCTGTTTCTGATTGCATTGACGGATTTTGATAAAACAAAAAGTGTTTTTGAAAAGAAAAATCATTCCTAGACACGCTGCAATAGAGGTTTTTAAGATCCTGTCAATTTTAAGTGACTTTTGGGTGATTTATCTGAGCGGGCGTCAGATCGCCGTTGTATACCTTTTCTCTTATATAGCATATAGAGCATATATATTATCGAAGATTGTTTCAAGCACCTGTGGTTTCAGTAACAGAACAGATGTTTATTTTACGACTTAAAGAGGGGGTTAAAGAGCCGTTTCCTCGAAATAAATTCACACTTTTTCTAGTTAAGTTTGTCTGGCTGTAGTCAAAATAATTCGACGTGTAGATTGCATTTATTTTCTGATGGGGCAATCTAACGTCGAAATTTCGAACGATCCAAATAGTGTTGGACTTATAGAATTCAGATTTAAAGCACAAATGGCCATCCAAAGTCAATTGATAAGATAAAATATGTAAAATAAACTAATTTAATACCAAATTTTGACATTAATTGGGGTCCCCATTAATTGTCGTTAAACGATTTTCAAAACGCTGTCCCAAAACGCTTAATATGTTTTTCACATTTTGGTGTGCATGTGCTGAGAAAAATATAAGGAGCAAAAACTTGTCACCTTGTGTTAATTGATCTGTTTTTACAAAGTTAATATGTGGAAAACAAACATGTTAAGTTCATGGATTGATTAAAAAAAGAATTAATTTACAATTGTGTGTAAAATAATTTTTAAGTTCACAATAACAAAGGAAATATTGCTCTTCAACCATTGCGACAAACGTTTAGACGCACCATTCTCCATTAGTCAAACTAATTTGAGGCAAACGGAAAATATTGAGAAATTTTTTAATCTGGCAATATCTCCCGTCACATCAAACTTTCGAACCATTCATTTAATAGAGGGCAATGGGACAAAAGTCACACCATTTGAAGAATGATATTTCCATTACAGTAGAATATCAAATTTATGACATTACTCACAGTTATGATTATGAATTGATTTAAACATGAAACTTGTTGGTATTCCTCACAGTTTAAATGACAGTAGGTGACGATTCTTTTGCATCCGATAAACTTACATTGCGCCAGTCAAAATGATTTGACGTGAAGATTGGAACTTTGAAATTTTGAACAATCCAAACAGTGGAGGAAGAAATAAAAATCAGATTTTCGGTTTTGAAACACAAAATAGCCATTCAAAGTCAGTTGATAAGACAAGATATGTAACATAAACTTATATACCACTAAATAATGGCATCAATTGCCGTTAAACAATTAACAGCGCTGAATTAGGTTTTTCTCACTCCAGTGCACATGCGCAATGTAATCGGGAGCAGAAAAATGGTCACCTAGCTTCAATCAATCTGTAATTTTGACTACGTTATCCATAAGATGAATAGTTCGAAAGATTGACGGGATGGGGATATTGCTCGATGCAAAAGCCAAATTAGTTTGACTAATTAAAGGCCCTTTCCCAATCAAATCTATGTAGCATTTTTCCCTTTAAGATTTATTTCTCAAATAAGACCTAAATTATCTTATAGACATTTGAGTTGTTACAATTCGCTCTGCTGTTAAAATCCCCTCAAATTATATGTAAAGGAACACTTGAAATCAAATGCAGATTCTGACTCAAAGCATGTATTGACAAAGTTACTGCATTCTTTCTGCAGTGTCAATAAACTATAAAGAAGAAAAACCTACTTATGAAGAGTTTTCTATTATTTGAAAACAAACCCCAAAAATGAACCGAAACAATGCAAATTTCCCAAGTGATTGGCACCCGACCCTTTCCCAATTGGTGAAATAAAACACTGTTTTTTTACATGGGTGGCAGCTGTGGTATGAAGATTTCTACCATCGGAGTTGCCTTTCCCATGTATTTCCCACCGGCCAAGAATCGGGACGAGTTTTCGAAGGTGGGAGTTCTGTAACATTTCTTAAATGTTTATGCATATTAGGGAACCTAATGCATGTGTAGACAACACGACTGCTCAGTGTTTTTCACTGATCGTTTGTGTCTGTGATAGGCTCATTTGCTCAGTTTGTGTCAATAAATCGACGTGAGGATTGCCTTTTATTTTTTTATTGGGCAATTAAAACTTACAGACCTGGCATCAACTGTTGTTAAACAATTAAAAAAAATGCTAAATTGTCAAATATAGTCAGTTTTTGCACCTCAATCAGTGTTCACATTGTGGTGCAAGGTGTACGGTTGTCGAGTTATTGAGGTAGGGGTGAAGATCTTTCCTGTTCTGCCAAAGAAACTGTTTGGCAGATTGAAATCTTTCTTTGAACTACTTGGTTACTTTGGTATAAACAGATGTTTTGGGGTAATAAAAGACAAGTTGAAGATGTTAAAACCATTGACATTTTAGTGATAAATTTGATGCTCTGGTCACCTTATTTATTGAGGAAGTTATTCAAGACAGTGTAATTGTTGAAGATCTGATCACTGTTACTATTTATAGATTTATTTGGAATCAAGGCATGCAGAAAATGATCTTCTAGTGTTGGTTAAACGGTTCAGACATGTTACGTGTATGAATTGATTAAGAAATGATTATTTTAGTTTTTTTCAACTTTTGGGTAATGATCATTTGATATTTTACTATAATAACAGAAAGATCCGTGTTCAAACCATAAATTTTGTCCACCATTAAATGAATCGTTCTAAAGTTTATTGTGACGAGAGATGTTGCCTGATGCTAAATTTTCTCAATATTTCCCGGTTGTAGTCTCAATAATTTGATGCGATCAGAAAATGTTAAGATATTTTTGCATTGGGAAATATCTCCCATCACATCCACATTTCGAAACCAATTCATTTAATGGAGGGCTTTCCGGAAGAGATTGTCGCTACTAGAAAACAGCGATATTTCCATTATTACTGTAAAATATCGAATGATCATGACTTGCAGTTGTAAATTAATCCTTTTTTGATCAATCCTTACAAGTAACATGTCGGTATTCAGTAGTTTTACTTTGTAAGAACTGTAACATAAGGTGACAACTTTATGCTTGTCTCGCTTACCAATAAGTCTAACAATCATCCCATACTAGTGCTTTTCTCTTTCTGATCATCTGGGCTATTCTAACTTTGACAGACTTTGTTTCTATGTTTTACCTATTAATTCTTGGCAGGCATCCATGGCCTAGTGGCTAGAGTACAGAACTTGGAATCACATGGCCAATCTCCAAATTGGTTCAAATCCCTGTTATGGCTTTTTTGATTTCCATTAGACATAGTCTCCTGACTGACTTATGGAATGCAGATCTATGTTTATAGTTGAGTATGGGGTCTTGCTTCATCATCAAGAGTCTGACATCACAACATAACTGAAATAATGTTGATGCAATGTAAACCCCATTTAAACAAACCAATGTTTTTTGTTTTTATTATTTCTCTCTTGGAGCAATATCGCAAGCTAGTCTCAATTAGAAATAGTGACTTGCAATTAGGTAAATTGGCATATTTTGTTGCCATATTCAGTATATAGGGGTTAATAATACTATCAGTCTCATGTTTTTTATGATCTCACTCTCTATATTTTTTTCTTTGCAAGAAGGATACTCTTCAATTTTTTAGTAGAGTGATAAAATTCTTTAACAAAGTGTAAGGTATTGCAGCAGAGAGTTTGATGATGAGAAGATTCTGATCCAACATCAAAAGGCTAAACACTTCAAATGTCATATATGTCACAAGAAATTGTATACAGGGCCGGGGCTTTCCATACATTGTATGCAGGTAAGGTTGATTTCTATTTAATGCTTATCGTTATTGGCCATGAAAAGTTTTGGTTTTTATGACCACTTATCGGTTATGTTTCAGAAATAATTGAATGAAACATCTTAAAATTTTAAAATTATTTGCTATTGAGCTATTAAAAATGGTAACAGACCATAAGTTTAAACCAACTGCAACAAAATCAGAATGAGTCATAACAATTGATGGTTCAATGTTTAAATCCTTCAAATATTTGGATGCATGTCTGACATGTATTTAATCGATACTACTGTATATACTCGACTATAAGACGCATTTTTTTACATAGAATTTGGATAACAAAGTGGGGGGTCTTATAAGCAAAGTCAATCAACATTACGTAATTTTTCAGCGTCATTTTTGTTTATTTTACCTTTCCCTAGAGAAATTTACAGGTTTGTTTATTTTTGTCCAACATGTTGCAAATGGTGGCCTTGTAAGTAAGGGAAGTAACTAGGATAGTTGGGAATATATACCGGTATAACTTAGGTACGGTTAATGAGTATTTTTCAAAATGAGAAGATTGGTAGAATATATCAGTTATTAGTTAAATTTATCATATCTTCTTATCTGTCAAGGTTTCCGTGACCATGGAAGGGCTGGACATTTAAATGGCGCCAACTTCCTAGGTGCATAAAATAACACCATGTGTTTATAACACCGGATGTCAAACTGATGTACATTGTAAAAACAGCAATACGGGTCATTATCTGACAGTTTGACATTATGCAATTTGATTAAACTAACAACTGTGTTTTTAGCACCTTCCAATTTGCTGGATTGTCACGGTCTGATTGGATTATAATTATAGATAATTCTCCCGGATTAAACCGGATCATACCGGTCTTCCCTATTCCAACCCTCTGAAACTGAGGTACATTTCACCACCTGTCAAAATAAAACTAGAGTGAAATCGTGAGTTGCTTTTTTACTACAGCTAAAATAGATTAATGATGAAGATTGACAGAATATTTTTGAATTAGCTGCTAATTAAAAAACATTGTATCCCTAGATATCAAATAATGTGGGAAGACAACGTTACAGTTTACGAAACCCTTGCATCATTCATCGGTGTATGATTAATCCGTACGATCATCAAAAAGTAGATGCAACTTATATTCGAGTCAATGCTGAATTCCCCTAATCTTAAATCAAAGTAGGATGTGCGTCTTATAGGCAAGGGCGACTTATAGTCGAGTATATATATACGGTACTCCCAAGCCCATTTCAGGTCATTTGGACACATGTCAAGATCATTGTTTTCTCAACCTATACTCAATTTCAAAACAAAGCAAAAAGACATTCAAGTAGCAAAAATGTCCCACTCACATGGTTAAAAATTATATACGAGTAGTCAGGGTCTGCAAGACATTGCTCTTGGTTAATATGGTGTTCAATTCATCAACTATTTTAGGTACACAAAGAGAAAGTAGACAAAGTACCTAACTCTATTCCGGGGAGAAATAACATAGAAATAGAAATATATGGGATGGAAGGCATACCAGAGGAAGATGCAAGGGAGCATGAGAGACAAAAGCAAAATAAAGGTTGGTGATCATATTGTTTGCTGAGGCATGAGATTGTTAAGCCCTATAGAAAATGTCAAGATGCATGCATGCTTTGATAACATCAAAGTTAACAGATGCTTGTCTTCTAACTTTGCCTACAGTGAATAATTATGTACTCTGACACAGTTTTATAAGTCTTGTCAAGTCTTGTTAACTCCGAAACCTTTTCCTGCCAAAATATCCAGATCCAGGTTAACAAACTTAATTAGACTTTATTTTGTATTGTTTAAGCTGCTGAGTGTTTTGTGGAAGAAAATCTTGTGAAATCCGATTTCTTCAAGCATGCATTATCTGAAAGCCAAATAAGTGTCCTGGGTTCAATTGCAAACCTTCATATTTCCATTTGAAAGAATGGTCTAATACAGATTTTGATTTTTCAAAAATGCCCTCTAGTCGAAAGGTTAAATTGTCCAATGCAATCTTGTTGTTCTCTTCTTCACCCACCTATTTTCAATAGCTGACAATCATACTATTAGTGTTAATATTAATCAGATGCAATCAACCTGGCAATAAATATCGAACACTTACTGTCATAAATGTGTTTTGAATGTAGCTACTAGGGGGACCAGGGCAAATTGAATGGCCATAGACAGTTTATAATTTTGTCTTGTGATTTATTCAAAAGGATTGAAGTGGCTGCAGAAATAATGACATGTATTGCTTTTACTTTAACCCATTTTAATCTTGACAGATCTTGTGTGTTGTATTTAAGGATTTGTGTGTGACTGTCTCATTTAATAGAATGGGTTTCATGAATAATAGTTAAATACATGATTATTAATGAGTGGGCTTTCATTAATTTGAGAAAAGGTAGTCACTTAAATGGACTCTTTAACTGTTAACAGGTTATTAATCCCTGTTTCAATGATCTAAGTGTGACAAAGTTTGACTATTTGTGTGTACAACTAGATGGGCAAATCTTTGTAGAACACAATTCATCTGTAGTAAAAACTTAGCTTCATTTCCTTATTTTGGATCAATTGGAACCATGCCTTATCCATAAAAAACCTACAGTCCTGTTGACTTTTGATTTAACTGTAGTTGTTTTTTGATGAGAGGAAAATGTCATAGAGTTATAATTATATTGACCTTCAAGGAGAACCCACCTTTTGTAGAGCCATTTCTCTTTTTACATCGTTTTATAGAGCCCCTTTCACACAATATGTTGTTTGACCCTCAACAAAGTGATGACAATATTTGATAACTATGAATGTCTTCTGATAAAAATATATATTTCCTTGTTCCAGCTTCTCAACCTAAAGGATCCGACAGTGATGAATCCTCTCAACCTCCCACCGAGAAACCACCGCCTGCATCTGCTGCCCCCAGTATGCCTCCAGCTCCTGTTCCACAGATGAATTTCATGGGTCCATTACCACCCATGCCAGGAATGCCTGGACCTATGGGTATGGGACCCATGGGTATGAGACCAGGAATGGGACCCATGGGTATGTAGCCATCAAACAAAAATCGGCAGCACACCATTTTGCAAATAAGCGGTGAATTATAACTACTTGACATTTGACTATTAACAGAAGAATTTTAATTATTCTCTTGCAACTATTGTACAACTATTGTATCCATTTGTGAACCCAAGTTAATTGGTATTGGTTTATATATACATTAAAACACACACTCACAAATACCCATTATAATGATGTGCACATGTGTTATTGAATACTAGTACAGAATATTTTAAGAAAACAAGTAAACTCCCAGGAAGTTTGATATTTCATTGTACATTTATGAAGAGAGAGAGAGAGAGTAATTGTGTACTCATTGCCTCGCTTAATTGTTTCTTATGAGGAAACCTAAAAGCCTTTGTGTTATTCCACAATTTTCAAAAATGTAAAATGAGATATCCTCCACCTTACCTTTTTAATCCTAAAGAATCAACTTTACAAATAAGAATGACAGTCTATTTGTACCTCGAAGCATTTCACATATTAGAATGATACTCTCTCTCAATTTTAAGAATACATTTTTCAAATCAGAATGAAAGTCTAAATGAACTGTCAAAATCATTTTCACAAAACAATGGTATCTGCCAACCTAAAGCATCCATTTTACAAATCAGAATTTGAGAATGATTGTCTCTATGAACTAAAGAATCATTTCACCAACCAGAATGGTGGTTTCTGTGGATCTTCACAATCAATTTCACCAAACACAATTAGCTTGGTCCCAGATATGGCCAATCCATGCAATAAAATCGATATTGTTCAGGATATCAGGTAAACAATTTCCTTTTAACCCTTTATGCATGAAGACACTGTTTATTCAGTGAATTCAGTGTGTAAACCATTAATTTAGCTCTTAATCCATTCCTGACACATTCAGCGTTTGACAAATAACATGACCTACTTAGACTGGATCTCCCAGAGATGACTCACAGTTTTCATTGATCATTTGATCTATATTTCGAAACAAAATGACTGACATATCTACATCAAACTGCTTTCTATTTTTAGAAATCATAACATTCGGTGATATTCATGTGTCTCTAATAACAATTGAATGATCACAGTGAAAACTGAACTGGATGGAATTTTGTTTTTAATGGATAGACATGGATTGAATGGTTTCAACAAAAATCCTATTGGATAGACATTTAATAATTCCTAGAGGATAATGGGTGTTAGAATGCCATATTTGGAATTTTTGTAAGACGTGATTCAATTAAGATTCAAAAGTGATGCATCAGTTTTCAATTTGGCACCATTTCAACTACAATTACAAGGATAAAAAGGGCTCTCTTTGAACAAAGTTAGGAATCAATAGCGACTCTTGATTCAAAAGAATAAGCAAACACAAAAAAATACTTTTTGAGACACTTATATTTCATTTTTCCATTTTCTCTTCTTAGAACAAGCACTTTTAAGAATCAGTGCTGTGTTGGGATTCTTATGTTGCTGATGTTGATTTTTAAACATTTTAAATACAAATATGGTTAAACCTGAAAAACTGTTATGGTTAATCTCAGAGTTATAGAGTTGCATTGTGAAAATACAATTTTTATGATAATGGAATGTTCTTCTATTAATATGGTGCAAGGTAAGTGAGATGTGCTTGTTTAGAGATTAGTATTCCAGAAATTCATGGAGCATTACAAAATAAAACCATATCTGTTACTGAATTATTAAACAAACACAAAAACCTGATTTTGAAAACCAATGAACTTTTTCATCAATTTTCAGGGCCTATGGGACCTATGCCAGGACTGTAAGTTAAGACTTTTTACTAAAATTATTTTTAAGATAAATATGTTGGTAGAACAAAGGGAACACATTCCTTTATACAGTCTAACTTGTGTTAAGCAGTCATCCTTTTAAGCAGCCAACCTGCCTTAAACAACCACTACAGAAAGTCCAATTGTTAGATTTATAGTGCACATCAATTTGTGTTAAGCAGCCAACCTGTCTTAAACAGCCAACTTACTCTGTCCCATGTAGGCTGGCCTCTTAACACAAGTTTGACTTAATAATGTCCTGGGATAGATACATAACTTTTCTTGACATTTTTATCCAGAATGAGGCTTTTGTTAGACACTGCTACAGAATATGGAAAAGAATGCTTCAGTAGCCTGTACAGTTCTACCTAATATACCTTTAACCGGTGTTTTTAGACTTACTTCACAAATTTCACTTAAACCTGCTAAGACTTTATGTTTATCCTTTATGTTACTGTATCATGGAGACCGCTGATCTAATTAGTTCTTACTTCTTATTTACTTGTTTTAAATGGACTATCTTACATTGTGCCCTGTATGCAACAATCATCAACTCTCTTCACTAAACAAAATAATATTTTCAAATTTCCTATTTAGTTGCTGAATATCTGTGTTTTCATTTAAAAACGTGTAAGGAGCTTTCATGCCTATCAGTGTTCTGATGGCAATCTCATTGATGTTGATGATTTTGCATGATGGAAATAAGGTATACACATACACAGTAAGATGGTTGTGAGACCCTAATAATGATGTGATCTGAAAATACTGTCACTTACCTTTTGGTAATTCAGTTTAGGAACATAATTTACGGGGAAGAAACCTAACAGTTTACTATATCTGCAATATATATATATGTACTTTGTCTCAACCACACGATAAAGAAAGGGGTGATAATTGTTTCAATTATTTGTTTCATGTAACTCTTTAGATCTATGATGTCTCTTTATCTGTAGAAGACATTTGATTTTAAGAATGATTATAGCCTCAATCTGCGAGAAATCCTTTTAACATACCTTTTGGTAATAAACCTCTCCGAACAAAATTGGCTTATCATGGTTTGTTTTGTTGAATGGAGTACCAAGAGAAACTTTCCATTCTTCATGCTAGATGATATTGTGATACAGTTATGAGTCATACCTGTTTGATCTATTGCTCCATGTGTTTGTTTTACTGTTTGTTTTCCTCAGAATGGGTCCAGGTATGGGACCAATGCCTCCTCGACCATTCATGGGGGGACCTGTTGGACCGGGAGCTCCACCCATGGCAGGAATGCACCAGGGGCCGCCTAAACCCCTTTTTCCAGCAGCTGTTGCTGTAAGTTAATTTGATATTTATGAAATCAATGCTATTTTCTTGTTCTATTTTATCCCAACCCATCTCCTTTGTATCTGTCATTAGGAGTAGATGACATACATGAGTAGTAAGTCCCAGCCTTACATGACTTGATTCTTTGAAGAAATATGATTCCAATTATATTTTTCTTAGATATTTTTTCTTATGATAAATTTGAAACATTGATTTTTCCCCAATTATCTTTAAACACTTGGATTATTTCAACAAATAAATAACGTATGTAAGATCTATTTTGAAGAACAAACAAAATGTATGTGTATTAATGTGTGGGTGGGTTGGGTGTTCAGGCAATTAGCACTCCCAGATGGCCTTGATCAAATTGTAGTTCTTTAACAAACCCTGCATCACACAGTTATGTAATATCCACAATTCTTTATCTGCCATCAACTGCCATATAGATGCAGGGCTCCAGAAAGTGTCCGTACATCCGTATTGTATGGATAGATTTTGGCATGTACGGATAGAAATCTGCGTTCAAAGGTACACATACAGGTCAGTTTTTGTATGTAGGGATCCCTTGCCAAAACAGTCTGTATTCTGTAAAACGTAAATTGAAAAAAGAAGAAAGGGATCACTTCTAGCATATTGACATAAAAAATGAAACAGTCTGTCGGAATTTTTCAAGTTTGGCTTAAAGCCTGTTCATAACCCCCAAATAGAATATTTCGATAGGTTGGGCCAATATGAAGGAAGGAGTCGGGTACGCGCCTGCGTTATCAAACAAAAACAAACCAACACCATGCCACAAAAAAGGATCGGCGATATTTTTGCTAGAATCCCTGAATAGTCGGCAAATATGTTTCCAAGGGTGATCATAAGAGTTATAACTGACCAGTTTTTAGACAATATTATACAAATAACAAGCGGCTAAAGTCATAAAGGTGAGTTTGTAACAAGAAAGTTGTGTGATATTGGTCTCTATGGCAATTTGAACGCAAATGAAAATAGATGATTTTCATTCCCGAAGGTTAAAGTTATGATAGGATTGCATGATGATTAAAAAAAATTGCTGGTTGTTTTAGAACAATGCGCTTTTGTTTAAGTATGAAGAATTGACAATTCTGCACCCAGTATCGTTTTTGTTTATACCAATTAAACCACCAAACCCCACATTGTCGTGTCAGCTCTTGCAAACAAAATAGACCCTGATATGTCAGTTTTTGTTTGAACTATCTCATCAGAATCTTTCCTGAATTGCCTAAGAATCTTCCCTGAATTTCCTTAGAATCTTCCCTAAATTGCCTACCTACATTTGTAGGTTTTGATACTTTATTCAATTTTAACTTTCTAAGCTATATAATAAAGCAAAATTGATGCAACATGATGTATTATTAAGTTAAAGGGAATGAACATTTAGTTATAATCGTAAATCATGTATCAGTTTGTAAGAATATACAACAATTTGACTTTGTCAATGAGTTGAAAGATTAAAGCAGCCATATAAGTGGATTCTACTGGCTAACAGGGAGAACACATGGTGTACTGACTGAAAATGGTGTGTACTTATCTAATTTCATTTTCATCAGTACCATACTGATAATCATAAAAAATTATCTGGAGCCCTGAAGATGACTTTATTACCTCCATTTCTTTGTAGATTAACAAAAGAATAAACAGTTCAGAAAAACTAAAAAAGATAAATAATGTTCAATATTTACAATGACGCTAATGCAATTGTCATGTAAAAGATCATGACATACAAGAGGGTTGTTCAAACCTCTGCATGGTTTGGTTTTATCAAGAGTCATTTTTCAAAAAGTGTCAAAGGTCGAATTTTTGGGTGTAAGTCTGAAAGCCAAAATAAGAACAGACATAATGAAATTAGAAGAATTTTAACCAAGTTTACAATGTTGCAAACATCGTGTTTACTTAATAGTTTGGTTATATTCCATTACTGATCTGTAAACTAAATTACTTTGTAATGATAATTAAAGGAATCACTCATCAAGCATAAATGTTTTTGAAGAGAATTGAGCTCCTAATTAAAAAGGCTCGGTAATGATTAAAATATATATCAATGCTACAGGTTGTTATTGATTTTCCAAAGTATGGATGGATATATTTAACTTAAATCTAGATAGATGTTGAAACATGTCATCTAAATACATAACAAATAGATCAATGAGTAGGTCACAATGAATTATCAACACAAGAACATCTGAATTTTCAATGATTAACCTCCCAACGATAAACAATGTGCTTCAGGGTGACTTGGTAGGCAACGGGATTATAACAAATGTTTTCCAGGAAATTCATGAGGGTCAGCAAGCCTTAATGTTTTATAGCCTTCTTAATGAATGATTTGCAGAGATTCACATGGCAATGTCTAAAAATCAGTGGGAAAAGTTATGGCATTATTTCTGGAAATCTTTGTGAAAGGTGTTAAACATATCTACGGTAAGTAACAATATATGGAATTTGATGCCAATTATTTTTATGTAAACGTATTTTTTAGAGAGATGCATAAGTTTGAGAAGACCCAGCAATTTGATTCTCTTAGATGGGCAGAAAACTAATTTTTTATTCTGGTGAAAGATTTCCCGATTTGCCGAATTTGGTTAGCGCATGTTTTTTTCATTGGCCTTTACCTTATTTCAACCTGTCCTGATATTACAGACAGTTATATCTTTTGACACACATAACTGTATCTCCGAAAAACCCAAATTGATCCGCTAATTGTTATCCCTGTGTCAGACAATGCCTGAAGCGTGTATTTATCAGTTCTCTATTATGTGTCAACAATCAGGGTCCCATGCCTCCTTGAAAACGGGAAAAGTCATTGAATTTTTTGCCTACCTTGAAAACCCTTGAAAAGTCCTGGAATTTTATAACATCTGTCGAAAACTGGGAAAAAGTCTGGAGTTTCTTATTGGAGTTTTCATAATTATTAAAGATGAAGTTGTCATTAAATTAGCAAATAAACATAGGATATTAGACCAAACAGATGCACATTCAGGGTATTTCCCAGCCCCGTAAAGCGCGGCGGCTATGATTTCAAAATAAGCACTCCCATGGTGCTTTAAGTTGACCCCGGATGGAGTCAACTTCAATGCCAGTCTATTCTAGATAAACCGCCAGTCTATAGTGCAGTTAATATCAGCTGGTAAAAATCGATAATATGCGTTTACACAGTTTATGCGGCGTCGTCATAGGTACAGACACAAGCGTGTGTATTGACGTTACGGGGACGTCCACATTATAGCACATGCTCAATCCTAAAAGGAAAGATCTATGATGCATGTTAACAGGTGTTGTACTTGGGGTGTGAAACATATTTGATGATAAAGGATTAAAGAGGCATCTTTACTTAAATGGCATGACTTTTATCTGGTTTGTCATTGTAAGTTATTAAAATTATTCAAACTGATATGACGTGATCGGGAAATATTAAGAAAGTTTTGCATCGGACAAATATCTCCCTTCACGGACAAATATCTCCCTTCACATCAAATTATTTTTCACTAGGTAAGATATAACGTTTAGTTCCATGACAACTTAATGAAAAGTTAGGTGTAAATGTTTGATTTTGGCTTTGAAAATAAGTCATAAAAAGCTATAGAATGTAATTGTTTTTTCATACAGCCATTTCATAAACTCTGAAGCTCACAAAAGCACAACATTTCCTTATTAACAACATTAATGACATTGAAAAACATCACTTTTTAGACCTTGAAATTCAGTAAATTATCCTTGAAAAGTCCTTGAATTTTTACTCTGGTAAAGAGTGGGAACCCTGCAATAACTCTGCAAGCTTGATTGGTAGACTCGATGCGGTTGTTCCTAGAAAACTGATTAATATTTACCACATTCCGTCTAGTGTGTCACGTTGCATGGTAGAATGCGAGAATTAAAAAAGGGTTAATTTGTAAAGTATTTTGATATTGACTGTTTGCTTCCTTTGCTGATGCGACGGTACTATTTATATTGCGATCCTCTATTATCATTCAAATCATCAGATCAGAGTCTTAACGAGAGTAGAAACAAAGAGACCTAAAATTATATTTACTTTTCATTTACCTATGGACATTTCTAAAATAATCAACAAAACCGAGAATTCAGAACATAATAGTTTTCATTATGATTTAATGTTATCTGAAATAAAAGATTCATTTTGATTTTGTCACTCACAGCAAGCGTATCCTTTAGTTAAACCATCTTTATTTTGAATTTGTTCGGAAAGTGCAGAGGGGGAGGGGGTTGGGCGTTTTTGTTATTTTTTAATATGTATTTTTATTAGCATTACATTACATATTTATGACAATACAATTTTAATACAAATGGTGAAACATAACAAATTGAAACCGGGAGGATTCACCACATATGTACATATAACATGAAAAGTGTTGAAAATCAAACTTTAATTGGAGCCATTTGCTCAGAATTTGGCTCCTACTTCTTAAATTTGGCTCCTTTTTTTGTCATTTGGTGAATGTGCTGGCGCACACTTTTTTCCAGCCAGGGTGAGCCCTGTTCTTTCATTTGTGTCTAAGTTGCATATCTTTGCATTGGATTTTTTTTTATATATAACTTAAGCATGTTTTCCATAATTTTTTATGTGTACTTCATCTGCGCATCCAAGGGAGATAATAAATATGTTACCGAAGGGGTACTTGCATAGTATTTGGGGAAACGTTTTTATGCGGATGAAACTTATCGTATGCAATTTTTTTCAAAGAATAATCATATTCATAAAACTATAAAAGGTTATTAACAATATTATATATTTCTTGTGCATATTAAACCCAAGCTTTTATTATTCAAGTTTAAAGTTATTTTAGTCATTTTTATAAATGTTTTTTAAATACGGTTACCAAGGAAACTGTCATTTTACAGAAAAACTAACCTGTCAACATCCACTTTTTTTTATTTTGTATTTCAAGATTAAATTTTACATTAAATACTGAAATATAATAAAATTCTATGAAAGGAATTTTAAAATATCTTCCTTTTTTGTAATATACGTATATAATTTGAAAAACTGATTTGGATTACAAAAGTTGTTTAGATTTAAATGATTTAAAATAACATTGAGGGATAAAGTATTGAATGAATGAATTCATGTTTTTGTGTTTATAAACCTCCAAGATATTATCTTATTACCTTTGAAGATGGTATAGACATTGTACATGTTTTCTCCAAACAGTTACCATGGAAACTGTCATTTTACAAAAAAAAACTAACACGTCAACCTGCATTTTTCTTTTCATATTTTAATTCAGAATAAATTCTTAATAACATTTCAAAAATTCTATGAAAGGATTATTTACTTCTAAAACTGTAGAAAATGTCCTTGATAAGAACATGGCTGATGAGAGACAAAAACATTAAACTGCCTTTTTATGCATGATTCCACCTGTTCACTTATTCACTTTTACATTTGTGAGAAGATAGTATATTGAAGTGAAGAATTATGAATACACATTGCATTTCAGTCTTCTACATCATCTATCACATCCAGTCCATCATCAACAGCTTCTACTGCTGGATCAGTGAAGCCAACATTTCCTTCTGCAGCAGCAATAAGCTCATCGGAATCTGCCTCATCTTCAAATGCCACAATAACAGGAGCACCTGTGATCAGGAAGCCCGAATCAAGTTCAGGTTTGACTTCTAAACTGATGCATCCAGATGAGGATATATCACTGGTAAGTACTGGAGTTAAAGTAGTATTACATAAAATATATGCACACTCAACTGCCTTTTTTAACACTAGGTAAGTACTCATGGTGTCTTGATAATTGGTTTATGTCACAAATTCACTGAGAGTGGAAGTCCTAGTGTTGATCTGACTTGTAAATTTGTTCTCATCTCTGTTGATTATGTCTTCCTGTCATGGTATCTTAATAACTAATAAAAACGAGTTATTTCCGTTGGGAAGTGAATATGATCACTAACCCTAACCCTGTCCCTAACCCAGACAGGGTTGGTTTGTCTGACTGTCTGGGTTGGTTGGTCTAACTGTCTGGGATGGTTTGTCTGGGTTGGTTGGTCTGACTGTCTGGGATGGTTTGTCTGACTGTCTGGGTTGGTTTGTTTGACTGTCTGGGTTGGTTTGTCCGGGTTGGTTTGTCTGACTGTCTGAGTTGGTTAGTCTGACTGTCTGGGTTGGTCTGACTCTGGGTTTGTTGGTATTACTGTCTGGGTTGGTTTGTCTGTCTGCCCTTGTTGGTTGGTCTGACTGTCTGGGTTGGTTTGACTGTCTGTCTGGGTTGGTCGGTCTGTCGGTCTGGGTTGCTTTGTCTGACTGTCTGGGTTTGTTTGTCCGACTGTCTGGGTTGGTTTGTCTGACTGTCTGGGTTGGTCTGACTCTGGGTTTGATGGTATTACTGATTGGGTTGGTTTGTCTGTCTGTCCTTGTTGGTTGGTCTGACTGTCTGGGTTGGTCTGACTCTGGGTTTGTTGGTATTACTGATTGGGTTGGTTTGTCTGTCTGTCCCTGTTGGTTGGTCTAATTGTCTGGGATGGTTTGTTTGAATGTCTGGGTTGGTTTGTCTGTCTGTCCTTGTTGGTTGGTCTGACTGTAAGAGTTGGTCGCTCTGACTGTCTGGATTGGTTTGTTTAACTGTCCTTGTTGGTTGGTCAGACTGTCTGGGATGGTCCGACTGTCTGGGTTGGTTTGTCTGTCTGTCCTTGTTGGTTGGTCTGACTGACTGGCTGGATTGGTTGGTCTGACTGTCTGGGATGGTTTGTCTGACTGTCTGGGATGGTTTGTCTGACTGTCTGGGATGGTTTGTCTGACTGTCTGGGTTGGTTTGTCTGTCTGTTCTTGTTGGTTGGTTTGACTGACTGTCTGGGATGGTTTGTCTGACTGTCTGGGTTGGTTGGTCTGTCCTTGTTGGTTGGTCGGTTTGACTGTCTGGGTTGGTTGGTCGGTTTGACTGTCTGGGTATGTTTGACTTGACATCTCCTGCATATCAGACAGATGATGGCTGTTCAGTGTTTTCAAGCTCCTGTGCTAGCCTTTTGACCCTTTTGGCATCAGAACTTAATGCATCTGAGATATGTTTCATAATAATTCATTTTGTTAATTTGACGGCATGTTATTTGTTTTTGATTCAATAATCGGGTCCTACATGGCCCAGTGGCTATGGTGGTGGACTTGGAACTTTGATGTCCCAGGTTTGAGCCCTGTTGATATCTCTGGTGGTCTTTGGTAAGTATCTTCAGAGCCCTAACCTAGTACTGGTTGATCCAGGAAGTCAGTAACAAAACGAAAATATTGTTGACACTGCATTTAACATTATATAGGCCATGAGCCAAGAACACTTGTTCCCCCAGGGGGAATTTTGAACCTCTAGCTATAGGGAATAAGCAGACGAAAGATTGCAAAGTTCCATTGGGGCTTTACGGAGTTACGGGACATTGAAAATGGGCTTATCAGTAAAATATAGCCTATATGAGAAAATGTTTAAAAATCTCCTTTTGATCCATAAGACCTAGAGCTTTGATATTTAGCATGTAGCATCATATACTGGTCCTCTACGAGGTTTATTCAAATCATGACCGCTCGGCCAAAAATGGCCCTGCCCTAGGGGCTTATCAGTTTTACATTGCCTTAAATATGAAGGAAAACATCTTTGTTTTCTTAAGATCCATTTGACCTAGAGTTTCAATTTTTGGTATGTAGCATCATCTATTGGTCCTCTTTAAATTTTGATAAGACAATGACCTTTTAGGTTTAAAAGGCCCTGCCCTAGGGCCTTATCAGTTAAACATTGCCTTATAGATGAAAATATTTAAAAATCTTCCCCTCTGGAACCATAATGCCTATAGCTTTGATATTTGGTATGTGTCATCATATACTGGTCCTCTACCAAGACTGTTCAATTTATGACTGTTGGGCCCGAAATGGCCCTGTTCAATTTATGACTGTTGGGCCCAAAATGGCCCAGTCCTAGGGGCTTATCAGTTTTACATTGCCTTAATTATACAGAAAAAGGTTTAAAAATATTCTTCTTAAGATCCGTTTGACCTAGAGTTTTGATATTTGGTATGTAGCAACATCTATTGGTTCTCTTCAAAGTTTGATAAGATGATGATTATTCAGCCTTAAATGGCCTTGCCCTTGGGGCTTATCAGTTTAACATAGCCTCCTTATATGGCAAAATATTTAAAAACCTTCTTTTCTGAAGCCAAAAGGCCTAAAACTTTGGTATTTGGTCTGTAGCCCCACCTATGTTACTGATAAGCCCATTTTCAAAGTCCCATAACTTCATAAAGCCCCAAAGGAACTTTGCAATCTTTCGTCTGCTTATGCCCTATAGGGCCTTTTCTGGCTCAAGGTCTATACAATTAAATGATTTTATATTTATTTGCTGATGAATTCAAAACTAGTTTTTGAATTAATGTTTGGGCTTATTTTTTATAAGAATATTTATTTTAGTTCCTGTTTTATATCAATAAAAGCATGAAAGATTTAATTCAATATTTCTGGGATTTTAGTTCATGTTATAAAAATCCTAAAATAATGTTAACAAAATATTGTTACATTTTTTGCAACTGGAAATGGCACACATATCTTTTATAAGGCAGATTTCTTGTTTTCATATTATTTTAGTTTGACAAAGCAACTTATCTCCATGTTTCCACCTTGATATGTGAATTACCATGATTCCAACCTCAAAAATATAGTTTGATGTTTTGAATGGGCTAAATGCTGCAGAAAAGTCTGGTTATACAATTTCTAAATTGACTCTTACTTGGCATATGTTTTCAGGAAGAAAAGAGGGCAACTTTACCAAAGTATGCACAGTATGTAACAAAAAGTTTCATGAATTCACAGTCTATAGCTCCACGTTCAATGGGTATGGGTAAGTCTAGTCTTTATATATATATATATAAATATACTTTTATAACCAAACAATCATGAATACTTCAAACCACACAACCTACTGAGGAGGGGATTCAATCACATTGTTTAGCAGTAAAAGTATGAGAACAAGTTCACTTCAAAGCATACTAGAGCTCAGAAAACTGGGTAAAATGAGTTATGAATTATGATAGAGTGTGTTGAAATGTAGTGAAAAACCACAGGATCTTTGCAAAATAACGCCTGCACTATTTATTATCTATTTTTCAAAGGCTATTTTCACAAATTTGGTGCCCACCAATTTAAATTCATTGTCTACATTCGAGTAATATCTAAGATAGCAAGGAGCGCTCGGATTAATGAGTGGCGATTACCTAGTAAGAAACATCACATGAAACACATAAAAATAAAAAAACAACATGAACATTCAAAATGGAGAACTTCTTGGGTTTAATTGGTTCCCAACATTTCTCGGCTGACCTTGCTTTATCGCTAATTGTAAACAAACTTTATATTATTTGCTCTTTTAAAAGCACCACATGAACATGTTACAGTCTCAATTTCTCTGTTAAAGGTTATTTATAGTATTTTAAGTTAATTTTCAATTATTCTAGAACTTTCACAATTCAAGTGTAAATGAGCGCAAGTAAGGTTTTAATCAAAAGGTGATTAAATCTGCCTGATAGATTAAACCAGTTAGTATTTATAGTATAAATAGTATCTTACAGAGACATTTCATAGATGTGGTAATGTACAATAATTCTACATGTTGACCTTATATAGAAGTTAAGAATTAAAGGTGCTTTTTCACAGCAGAAAACCTTTGAAGCATGGGTAATTGCTGCCATTTTATTTTGAAAAAGTTGAAAATATAGAAGACAGTATGAGCTTGGCTTAATGATTTCATGATACATTTGTCCTCCATTCATAAATAAAAACAATGTAGCATCTTGTAGTTGGTATTTGCTTCTCGTAGTATGAGAAAAACTTGCATCTTGCTGGACCTTTGGTCTTGTGAGATTCCCATTTCTCGCACAATTCCAAGGCAATTCAAACCATTAACATATATATATATATATATATTGACTGTATGCCTGCAAACTGAATGACTATCTTTTTTCCAAGAGCACAGGACCTGCTCCAGACCACCCAAATCTTCAGACCTTAGTAGAGGTGTAATGGGAATTTGAATTACCCTGTTCTTTATATAAGATATGACCATTTGTTTCAGTGATAGTCTGTAGTTTCTCCTCATTCTTTTTGTATTTAGATTTGTGTTTGTGTTGTTTTTCAGGAATGTCTGCCACTGGACCAATGAGACCTCCACCTATGGCACAAATGGGACACCAAGGTATGACACTTGATGTGATTAGTCCCAAACCACCATTAGTTTGGTTTCCATTTGCATGTTTGTGTGTGTAGTTAGGCATCTCAGTGAAAAAGAAAGGCAATTGATTGTATCAATATCTGATGTTTGAAATGTGTTTTGGCCATTGAACATGTGTCAATTAGTCTGAATGGCTAATTGGAAGATATATGCCACTTTTCATCTTTGCAAGTCAAGTTTTGGTGTTTAAGCTCAGATCTCTGTTTATATTGAAGACAATGTGTTTTGTCTTTTCTCACTTGTTTCATTGGATTGATTAGGGAATAAGGAAGTGCCATACTATCCACAGAGTGCTTCTTGGTGAGGTGTCTGCAGGGATCAGCAAAATGTCGTTTTCGGACCAATTTCAGTTGTACTTGTCCTTTTGCAAGTTTAGATACGATGAAAAAACTGGTCATGATGTTAGACAGATATGGCAATCTACACACATAACAATATCCCCAGAATCATAAATTAATCTGTTAATTGTTATTCCCTTGTCAAACAATGCCAGAGGTATTTATGAATTGGGGGTTTAATTGTAAACAAATTGGCATGCTTCATTGAGAAGCTTACATGACACACTTTTTCCTCAAAAAACCCTAATATTAAGCACATTCTGGTCCAATGCTTAACAATACATGTGACAAATTGAATAGTTTTGATTTATGATGTATGATGATATTGTCAATTTACTTCCCTCGCCAACACATGATTTTTAAATATTGAACAACTTTATATGCCATATTGGGAATCGTCGAACAGGAGTCTTGAAAATAAATAAATAAAATATACCTCAAATCTGGTTTACCATTTTGATTTCGATCAACTTTAAAGTATTGAAAATAAAAATACAGAAACAAAATATAGCCAATATTCAATGTTATCTCAAATTTAAATTTTATTTCAATATTGTCACATAAAGCATGATGTATGGTTAATTGTAAGAAAGAAAGGAAGATTGGGGGGCGGGGGGGGTGTTGACCAAAACTGCCCACTGATTTTTGACCAAATTTCCAAAAAGGTCCTTTGGTGGACACCTTCAATAGCTTTTGTACCAATGATTGACAAGAGCACAGGGCCAAAATTGGTTTTTAAGCAGTCTTTAACAAATATTTGTTTGAAACTGCATAGGCTAGAAGTCCTTTTTAAAGATGGCAAACTGTTTGAGGTCTTCCTTCACCATTATGAGTCTGGCATCCCAACAATTACCAAAATAATGTTAGCACAATGTAATTTAAAACCCTTAAAAGGTCCTGTACAAATATTATTAATGTCATGCAGGATAATGAAGTAGGCAACAATCCAGGAGTAACACACTTAAGATTATCTTATATAGGAGAAACCCTTAAAAAAATCTTCTCGTCTGAATCTGTAAGGGCCAGAGCTTTCTTATTTGGCATATAATATATTATGCATATTGCAATCTTAGAATTGTATCAATACTTCCCTCTTTGATATATTCATTAAAATATCTTAACATGATTTGTTGATGCCTTTCAAAATCTTCTGCCTTAAAAGGTTGATAGATCTCATTAGATAGAAACTAATTGAGACATTAATAAGTAGAAATGCTCTGCCAAAAAAGATATGCAATAAAGTAGTGACTGTAGAACAAGTGCTTAGTTTTGGAATATCCGTTTTTCTTGTTATCTCAAAGCACCAAAACTTGCTTTCAGTTATGAATTGAGAATACTGATGCAAGCAGTGTTCTATTCCTAAGTAATTAATCAATGTTTATCGACTTCTTTGCCCTTATACAGTCATGTTTGGATCATGTCTTGGTTTATTAGATTTCCATTGATATGTGACATTAAAGATGTTTAACTTGAGACACCACAAATTTCTCTGTGCTCTTTACCTTTTCTCATTCCGTTACATTCACACAACATTTGTATTTTCAGGTATGATGAGAATGCCTAACCAAGGCATGTACAATATGGGTTACCAGGGTAACAACTTTAGACCACCAATGCATGGGGGACGATTTTAATAGTGTTGTAGAGAAGTGGTTTTAAACGAAATGCTGTTCACATCAGCATGAGAGACAAGACCGTTGAAGGATTTCAAGTTAAGTTGATATGTTTTATGAGCACTACAAAAAGCAGAGAAGTCTCTTGCTCAGTTCACAAGCGTATCTGTATTATTAGTCTGTTTCAGCTGTGTTTTGAGAACTTATCCTGTGCAAGCAGGTAAGAAAAGTAAGAAGGTTTTCAGTATGGCTGATTAGTGGTGAAAAGACTGGTAAGTGGAAATAAATACAGAATTATAAATATCTAGCTATGGAATGCAGGTAAATACTTCCCTTACTTACCTGAGAGATCCAGATGATATTGCCAGTAAAAAAAGGGTTTTGAAACATGAATCCATATTAAAATCTTGGGTTGTTGGAAATCATTATTGTCACTATTGAATAATTATGAACATCCACACCATAGGTTTTGAGATAAAAGAATTGAAAGAAAGAACATTGATAAAATGCTTTTCAAAAGTGTGCTGATGTTTTAGAAGGTTGTATGATAGCAAAAGAACTGGCACCTCTGGCCAAACCTTACCAGTTTATGATTTTATTTAAGAACTAATAAAACGGTACAAGTAGGATATATGGCCACTAAAGTTCTTTGAATATTTGTTCTTATTTATTTTTTTTATACCATCTTTAAATTTGAAGTATATTTTAACAAACATGTAGATGTCTTACTATTCAATCAACTCTTGTTATGTTTGTTGAATCTCTTAAGGTTAAACAAAATTTGAATTATGTCATGCACTGAAGAAAAACTTTATTTTCCTGCCATTTGAGATTTATGTCAAATGTTTATACACATTTTGGATGGCCAACAAAGAATGCCTTATTGCATTGTCTTCATAGGTCTTTTTATAAGATGAGCAGTCTAATAAACAGACATTTAGAATAACAACATGTTTAAGAAGACATTATTTGTGTACAAGTTACTGAAGAAAAAAACTCAAAAGGGGCCTATCTCTTCCAATAAGATATGCCAAGTGGAATGGTTGAACAGGCTCTGCATATGTTTGAGAAAGATAGAAATAAAGAGAGAACCATACAATTTTCATTTATTATATTCCAGGAATGAAAACTCTATAATGTTTCCTCTGAATCAAATTGCTTGTAAACTTATCTTCTTATTATGATTTTAGGACTATGAACGTATTAATAACAAATAAAATCATTTGATAATTCTGATGTTTAAGTGGTTGAAGGTGACAGCTCTCAAGTAAGTCAAGGCTAATGTTACTTTGCTGTTCCAATTTTACCTCATATTTCTATAACTTATTAAATACAGCCATACTAAACACATTAAGCTTGTATTTCTATTTTTACCACTCTCTATGTGTCATTAATAGAAAAAGAAGAAAAATGAACAGAACCTGTTTGTTTTGCTTGGAAAATACACTGCAAATTGTTCAGTTCAGCATCCATACTTTTAAATACTTTTCTTCCAGAAAGACCAAGATGTGTTAATTACTACATTGATATTTTAGAAACAGGAAACATGTTCACTGCTTTTCAATATACGTTGATATTTTAGATACAGGAAAACATGTTTGCTGCTTTTCAACAGTAAAGTAATGTTAGCTTATGTTTAACAATAATAAGTGTCTTTTGTGTACAAACATGGAATTTGTGTAAATATAAGGTATGTAAATTTGGTTTTAATTAAAACTTGAAAACCAGTGTGTTTATATTATGTTTACATTGTTTTTAACTGTTTTGTATTTTTATTTCGGTCATGCCATTTTTGTAAATGCATAGAGATTACACTATTTTGAACAGCAGTGCAGTTACATTACTACAACCAAGACACCTATCTTTGTATCCTGGTATGCCTTCTCTAGTACTGCACAACATTTTGTCAAAGCCACATTTTACTTTTTTATATAATGTTCATTTTGAAGGGACATATTTACCACGTCTAATTTAGATTTTTGAAAGGATGGATGGTTTGCTCAGCCAGAGAACCACTGTGAAACAGGCTGACTAGGATACCCAACATCGATTGTATGTTGATGTAAAAGCAAGGCTTGATACAATGCTTCATGCATGAATACCTTATCACTAAGCAATGCTGATAGAATGTTGTGGTTTACTATGAAGGAATTACCAATTTGCATTCAGTGGTTAACTGGGCTTTTGAGAAAGTTCTGAAAGAAGCTTAAAATGATATAATCGAAATAATTATTACATTCTGAAAATCGCAAGGTAGTTCTTATTTATTTTACTAGAGTTTGAAGATGCCTAAAGGATTATTACATGACTGCGAGGAAAGTTTAAGAAGTATGTCACTTGTTTGGCTTTTGCATGTGAAATGAGCATTTATGGATGAAAATCTTGATGTAAAGGACGAAAGCAGTTAAGTGATGTCACAGCATTTGCTGTTGGGTTTTCGTGCCCCCAACATTATGTTGGTGACTTTTTTTTAAGATGGTAATATGGATCAAGGCACTGGCAGAGAAATTAGACAACAGGCAAGTTGTCACAGTATCTTTTATTATGGGATACTGTTGGGCTAAGGCCCCCAACATTGCATGTTGGCGACTTTATTTTTCTTTCAAAATGTTTAAAATTCACTTCATTATTTTCCCAAATGGTCAAAGTGCAGTCCTTATGTTTAAGAGGTAAGAGTAATGAAGTAGTGTTGAAAGTATTATTGTTGAAACAAAACATCTACGAATAATTCAATAGCCGAGCTGGGTCTTCATTAAGTGCAAACACTAGAAATAGTCTTGTCTCAATTACACTGACTTGCGTTTTTCTATTTTGTGTCATCTAGATGTTCTCAACAAAGGCTGTTAAGATATTGCCCATTTAGTCAAAATTTATTCAACCCCAATTCTACATAGGCTTGGGATGTATAGATTATTCCCCAGGAGTCAAACGTTTACTATTCCAAGTGATCACCTGTTTTACATAAACCTACTCAAAAGAGGTTGAAAAATGATCTGTTGTTAAACTAAATTATGATGCATCTTCTAGTACTCCTCTACAAAGATTGATCAAATTATGACCATCTTTCTTGTCCATAAAGCTTCAAAAGTGATTCCAAGTTGCAATTCAATCCCGGTTTCAAACACCAGTTTTACCAAAAACCATGTTTTTTGTTACCGACGCCCTGTGAGTGTAAAATAATGTCACAATATAGCTGTTTGTTTTTCATGGCTAGCTTTGTAGTTACTGCAATTCAGGTTGTTAAGTAGAAAAGCATTAAAAGTTGTCTTCGATTTGTAAAGTAAAGAAATATCAGGCATGCAAGGCATTTTTATCCTACCTAAATGATTTGTTTATGAATACAATACACCAACCACACATGCAAGAACCTACATAAACATGTATGATGATGTAATTGCATGCCTGACTTCTTTGTCTTCCTTTGAGAAAATACCAGAGCCGTCAATAGATACTCCGACACTTTTGTCATCGATTAATTAATTAATGTCCTGTAAAGCCCCTGTCCTACTTTCAAATGGTTACTTTCGATTAAGGTGTCTCAATAACATTTAACTTGTGACTGTCTGGTTTCGGTCAGCATGTTGAGGTATTCCGTCATACATTGGTATGGTGAGAATAAGCTGTGATTACAAATTATGCGACTTGGATACGGTTGCTTAGATGTATCCAACGTTCTCTTGAAAACCTGACGATTGCTGAATCTCATGAAAACTGCAAAACTCCAGTTGGATAAAAGTATTTCTTGGACACAATGGTCTGAATAATCCTAATGATTACACCAAATGAAGTTTATGGTTAGGTCTCTTATATCCATTTTGATGGTATTGTATATGGCAAGTTTTTTTTTGGAAAGATTAATGAGCAGCGTTAAATGGTCCTCGCTAGCCAATGAAAGGTGGTTTTGGAAGTTTTTTCAAGGTTTTCCGTCTTTATGACCATGTTAAACAAAATATAGTTATTCAAAAAGTCATTAATAGTAAGGGCTATTTTTTTAATGTGTGCTAAATAGCACTATTCTTTTCGCAATTTTATAACATTGAATCAAATGATGATGGCAATAAAGCTTTTCCTGTGCTGATTTTCAGGTGTCCAGAATATTCCATGAGAAAGCCAGGCTTTGAACTCTCATTAGTTCGATGTTCAAAGAGGTACCACTTTTGATTTTTACTGACTGTTAAAAGTCACAATTTCTGATGTTGCTTCTATTGTAAGGGACTACTTTTCACTTACCTTTACAGATTTCATACTTGAGTATCATTATTTATATTGCGTTATGTCGTCTAATCCCTTACATTAGTGGCAAATGGAGATTGTTGGGTCACAACCCCCAACTTTGATGTTGGCGACTTATTAGCTATTTAACTTGCAATAAGAAATTGTATGCAGAACGCTTACTTAATGTTTTATTTCAAAATTGTGTTTATTGCTACAGAAATCTGTTCAAGAACCAGAAACCATTTCCCTTAACTCTATTACACAAATTACTTGAATGAGATAATGACACAGTTTACAGTCAGTTATTTCATGGGCATTTGTGGAACGGTCAAAACTGTGATCCAGAGTTTGACGGGATGGGTTGAACCGTAGACCCGAGACCACAATCTGAAATCATCGGGTCTATCGAATATAAACACCTCTAAGATGATAAGGAACCCACAATACTGTGTCTCGCGAGACACATTGATACTTCCTTATTTGTACTTCCCTTTCCAAATATAGTTCTTAAATGTAAAATCTAAATAGTCTATTTATGAGATAAAGGAAACAGTTGTATACCACAACTTCCGATTTAGTTATTACGAATGAGTTGCCAATCAAATGCAACGATTGAAAATGATGTTCAACACCTCCACATACATTGAACTACTCAACGTGGATGGACGTAGGAAATGTGTTATTAGCCAGGGACGATTTACCCGAAATACTGTAACCCTACACTTACAAACGAGTTGTATATCTCAGCACATGAAAATCCCCGAGTCGTTACGATTGCCGAGGGCAACCGTTCTAAATGTCATCTCCGACATCGGTGGACCTCAGTCTTGACTGTTTCACAAATGCCCATGCAATACATGTATCTGTTGTATTACCTGACACATTATATGAAACTTGAAACCGAATTTAGCTCGACTATTCGAAGAATAAGGAGAGCTATACTACTCGCCCGAGCGGAAACTCCCGATGTATAGGCAGTAATCAGTTCAAATAGTTGACCGGTCAACAGTTCGTAGTGCAAGTATATTACCAAACCATGACAACTTTCCATTTTCTCTCATTAAAACAGCAGAAAGTAAGGAATTTACATTCCTTTGAATCGTTAGGTAATAATAGACACTGTTAATGCGTTTGTATCCACACAAATGCATATTGAGCTCGTCCATTCCCCGGTATAACTAGTTATTTAAATATGTATGCTGGGAACGTGAATTGGACTCGAGTTGACACGGTTCTTGCATGCCTTGGCAGAAATTACCTGGTCTGACCACCTGAACATGTGTACTGATTTCAGTAGACTGTCGATTACCTGGTAATGACATTTGTGACATTGTTGGTCACGACGATTAAACGACTGTCACGTCTACAAACAATCTATTCAATCTGACACTACCGGTGATCTTTGTGCGACCTTTAAGGCTAGACTTCGCCCTTAACAGGATACAGGATATGTTGTAAATCCTCCATACAAACTCAAATGTTTATTTTGCTTAAACGTTATGTCGTGACGTGTAGTACAGAGTGCGGATTAATGAGGATGTTGAGGAACTATATCTTGCACATCAACGATGCTGTCTAAGGTGAACATGCCGGGAGACCAAAGACTCGTCTGCAATCCAGCGCTTATGAATTGTAACTGCCGAAGTTTAACCTGAATGACAGATGGCAATATCAACCCAAACCAGTCGGTTATTGTAACATCTTGAAATTGACTGCTGGCACTTGATGGGTTTGTAAGTAAGGAATTGAAAGCACAAGACGTCTCTGTGTGGAATTTTGAAAGCTAAACCCACGGCTTTTTATATACAAGAGTTCATTGTTAGGACCCATGACAATATATCTTAACCGGTCAAAAAGTAGGCACAATGTCCACCTTGCGTCTAACTGTCTACGTTTTTCTCTGGAAGAGGGCAGTCTAATACTTTTTATACTTAAGTGCCTGCACAACAGTCTGTTCGGTCCAATTCCTTAGTTGTTGGCCGAGTATATGTTGGAATACATTGTTCATTGAAGTCTTAAAATGCATCTCGTTTATTTAAAATGTCAATTTCAATCGAAGTTTTCTGTGTATTTAACCTAGGCCCGGTAAAGATCGTTTTGTCATAGGAAAACCAACAATGTTTGACCATTCTAGGACCAAAACTATACTAATACAGGAATATGTATACATATGTTTAATGTAAATCACTTTTTAAACAAATACACACGTATTTTAGTATTTGTATCATAACATGAATAAAATTTGTTTAATGATGAAATGTTTGTGCCTGTTTTATTCATAATTCCACGAGCTTTTGTAAAAAGGAAAACTTCATTCAAATTGTTGATATATGCTTACATTTGTTTAAGGCGTGAGAGTACACTTTTTGTGATCTTGGTGTGCACAAGATCGTCACGAGAACAAAACAATTTTTTACTTATTGAAGTCGACTGACGTTTGACTTTTAGATAGTGACAAAGAAATCGTCCAAAAACAACACAGATTTATATATGATGCGCCGCTTTTGTTAGAATTAAACACCAGTCGGTCCACGCTTTATAGCATGGGTGAAAGTGTTCAGGACTTTTGCAGAATTTCAGGTTCTTGAGACTTTGTCCCCATATAATCACGCCTGGTGAACGCTCTGCCGCACTACCGCGGTTCTGACGAAGAAATTAATCGGTTGCGCAACTTCCGGTTTAGCGATTTTAGGGTAGATTTTTGCTTGTTTATTCATGAGAGGCAGTCTCCCGACTGACTTACGGAATGCCGATGGTTCTACCCGCCTTGACCAGCCCTTATGGGCAGTTGAGTATGGGGTCTTCCTCCATCATTAAGAGTCGGGCATCGCTACATAACTGAAATAATGTTGATGTGGTGGGATTTCGTAATTTTTCCTCGCCGAAGAACGCGATAATACAATCTCCCGATACCCCGTTCGCAAAACCAGTAAAATATCATGCAATTTGCCGTTTTATGTCAAGCTGAATGGATGTTCTATATGATACTCAAAACTACCAAGTTGTAAGATTTTCTGCATTTTAGGTTTGTTTGAAGAGAATAGCACAATGTTTACCTGGTGGTGCGATTGCGGACTCTCGAATTGCGATTCTGCATTGCATCGACGAGGAAAATAACGAAATCTCACCCAATTCCTCGAGTTCAAAACTGAAACTTTACCCATAAGCGGTTGGATTCAATAAGGGTTGAATCATGTTTTCGATTACTTGTCTGAAAATGTAGAAAACTAGCAAAACCTACCCTAAAATTGCTAAGTTGCGCATGAGATTGTGCTCGTTCACCAGGTGATAATGCAACAAACATCATTTAAGTGACAGGGTCCAATGTAATGATTGCAATATCATCACACATTTTGACAGAAAGAATCTTTCAGAAAGGATCTCTCTGTTATAGGTCTGTCGGTGCCCATAAAAGTAGAGGTATTAAAGTGTCCGAGGTAAAAATTGCAACATATCACACATTTCAACAGAAAGAAGCTTTTGCCTCTGATCATATAGTTCTGTCGGTGCCCATTTAAGTGTCAGAGGTAAAAATTGCAATATATCACACATTTCAACAGAAAGAATCTTTCGCCTCTGCTCATATAGGTCTGTCGGTGCCCATTAAAGTGTCCGAGGTAAAAATTGCAACATATCACACATTTCAACAGAAAGAAGCTTTTGCCTCTGATCATATAGTTCTGTCGGTGCCCATTTAAGTGTCAGAGGTAAAAATTGCAATATATCACACATTTCAACAGAAAGAATCTTTCGACTCTGTTCATATAGGTCTGTCGGTGCCCATTAAAGTGTCCGAGGTAAAAATTGCAACATATCACACATTTCAACAGAAATGATCTTGCCTCTTCTCATGTAGAAATTGCAACATATCACATATTTCAACAGAAAAGATCTTTTGCCTCTGCTCATATAGGTCTGTCGGTGCCCATTAAAGTGTCCGAGGTAAAAATTGCAATACATCATACTTTTCAACTGAAAGAATTTTTTGCCTCTGTTCATATAGGTCTGTCGGTGCCCATTAAAGTGTCCGAGGTAAAAATTGCAATACATCATACATTTCAACTGAAAGAATTTTTTGCCTCTGTTCATATAGGTCTGTCGGTGCCCATTAAAGTGTCCGAGGTAAAAATTGCAATACATCATACATTTCAACTGAAAGAATTTTTTGCCTCTGTTCATATAGGTCTGTCGGTGCCCATTAAAGTGTCCGAGGTAAAAATTGCAATATATCTACATTTCAACAGAAAGAATCTCTTGCCTCTGGTTATATATTAGTAGATGTTTCGATTCCCATTAAGGTGGCCGGGTTAAAGATTGCAATATATGACACATTTCAACATAATGAATTTCTGGTAATGATTGCAATGCGTCAATTGCAAAACGGAAAACATTCGTCCTCTCATAGCCATAAATGTTGCTTAACAGTTCACTGAAACCCTGATCATAGTGGAAACGACGTGTGGAAATCAAGAGGTGTTGAAGAGATCACAAGTCTTTTGTAGGACGTCCGCCATATCTGGTCTGTAGAGACAGCTAATTGGAACGTCAACAGTGAACAAAACAATATTGCATTCGAAACAAGGAACCCTCTGCGAACATATTGATTTATTGGCTCTTGCCTTCAACTGCTCAAGGTGATTTTTTGTGATCGCCCATTGTCTCATCAGTCGACTCGTGCGCCGTCAACAATTTCTTAAAACATCTCCTAAGCCAATGTGATAATTTCAACCAAACTTCACAGGAATGTCCGTTGTGTAATGCTCTTCACAAGGTGTTCAAAGAAATTGATTCCATGCAGAAGTTCGGTTGCCGTGGCATGAAAAGGGGGAAAATTATGCAATTTTTAAAAAATCTCGTCATAAACCACTGATCAGATTTCAAAATAATTTCACAGGAAGGTTCTTAGGGGGCCTCTTTTTACAGACTGTTCAAAGAATTTTTATATCTCCAAAAAACATGGCCGCCAGGTTACGTAAAACTTTGAGCGTGTTTTTGTTTTCACTATTCCCATATATGGAAAAATTGGGCCAACTTCAGTGAGATATCATGTGAAGCATCCTTCGTTGGATGGGGAGCTTTATTGGGGTAAACAGTCAGTTGATTTGAATGAGAAAGGGTCCATTTTACAGTGCCAAACATTGATATACCACTGTAGCACAAGGTATGATGGAACAACACATTGCGAAGGTAAAACAAGGGGTGTGTAGTTATAGTCGAGGAGAAAATTTCGGAACCTAGAAATTGTGAGTAACATGAAGTTTTATTGCTGATTCTTAGTCTATATGGGTCCTGCATCAAATTGAGCGAGGTTGCCACTCTGGCAACTTTGGGCAATTTGCATAATTCGCATAAATTAAAAATAGCCGCCAGTCCGCATCATCATTTTTCTACCCGACAACTTTTAGAAAAAATATGGCATGTAAGGTGTCCTTTCTGTGGTTTTAGGGTATGGAAAGTTCATTTTTAATGTTTTTATTCAGTTTTGACCACTCTATGTTGAAAAATCAAGATAGCGGTCAGACGCCATTTTGAAAGTACAAAAGTAACTGTGATTGGCTATTTGATCAATAAAGATTTCATCGATTTTTGCGTTCTGTATAATAAATGCCATTTTCTGAACATACGGTTAGAATTTGATTTGATAACCATTCATTGAGGCAAGATCTGATAGCAATATACATGATACAACAATCCTTTTATTCAGAGAAACAGACCTACCATACAGTGTCATTTTTATGATACTCGACACAAATAAAATATGGTTAGTACCATTATTAGTTTTGCATTTATGTTAAAAGGAATTTGGATTTTAAAAGAAGGTTAATGATTTTGATAAAGTGAAGTATCCGAATTATAGGAATCTTGCTTGAAGTACAAGGTAAAAATATTATCTATTTTCAAACCAAATACATGTATTGCTGCAACAAAGCAAGATATTTTGGCATTAGCCAGTACGTTTACGTCACTGTACACGCAGCTGCTAAAACGCACAATAGTAAGTCCGTTCTTCGTTCTATTGTAAAACTGGTAAAAGGCTTAGTCTCAAAAACCTATATCGCAGGAGCATGTTTGTATGACTTGTATATTGAAAAGAACAGTCTTGGATGAAAGATCTGCGAGTATTTCATGGTGTTGCCATTGTCTTCATGCATGCTTGACATAAAGAATTCAAGCAGATTGAACACATTCTGGAAACTATTGATCAAATTCAAACTTGATGATACTAAGTGGACAGTTTCTTTCCACCGACACTTCTTGAACATTGATAGAGAGGGAGGTTATATGAAATATCCATGTGAAGAATGGGACCTTGAATTATATATAATGAAGTAATTTTTCGTTGCTAAACAGACACGGTATGCTTGATATGCACTCTCAGTAAATTAAAGTTGGATATTGTATGCATACATTATTGTGGTTTCAGGGATGCTGACCAGATTGGAGTAGCAAGCTAAAGTATCGGCCGATGATAATAATGATATTCATTTGAATTTTTTACCAAGAGAATAAAAAGAATGATACATATATTTTTGGAAAAAACTACGGAATCCATTTCGGACCAGGGTTAGGGTTAGGGTTAAGTCAACCTTAACCTCAGATTTTCATTTGAGGTAAAGGTTGAGGTTAAGGTTAAGTCAACCTTAACCTCAGATTTTTAATGGAGTTAAAGTAATTCATGAAATAAAAGTGTTATTTGAGGTTAGGGTTAAGAGCAACCTCACGAAGATGATCGCAATCTGATTGGTCGAGACGTTTCAGGATGATCGATCCCTGATTGGCTGATTTGAATACGCTGTGATTGGTCAATTAGAATGACATTGAATTATAGAGGGACATCTTTGAACCGCAATATCTCGGCTTCTGGAGGGCGCTCCCGGGAAAACATGACATCGATGGACTTGTCTCGACGTCCTCTAGGTACCCAACGAGTTTGGTGGCGATCGGCCCACGAAAAAATTCCATATTCCCCCGGATGCAGAAAGAGGGTTAGGGTTAGGGTTAAGAGCAACCTCACGAATATGATTGCAATCTGATTGGTCGAGACGTTTCAGGATGATCGATCCCTGATTGACTGATACGCTGTGATTGGTCAATTAGAATTACATTAAATTATAGAGGGCAATCTTTGAACGGCAATATATCGGCTTCTAGACGGCGCTCCCGAGAAAACGTGACATCGATGGCATCGACTCGACGTCTTCTAGGTATTCAACTAGTTTGGTGGCCCACGAATAAAATATTTCCATTTTCCCCCAGAGGCAGAGAGAGGGGCTCGCGAGACGCGATTTCGTGCCCTCAGGCTCCATCCCCTCTACGCGCCCAGCGAGTTTGAAGGCGCTGCGACCCCGATTAACCATCGGTTCCCTAGGTAGTCTACCAATACTAGGCTAGGAAATAATGCCATCCCCAAGGACACTCCACAATGATGACATACCATGAACCAGTGGTCACACACCGTGGCCCCTATGACATGATCCACCATAACACATTTAGGGTTAAATACACTATTTAACTAAATCGTCATTGTTAAGGTTATTCAAACCAATGACTCTTTCCATATCGGCTGCAATCATGCGTACCCTTATTGGTGAATTCATCTTTTAACCTTCAACTTCAAACCGTCATTGGGCTGATCCGAATGAGTAAACCAGTTCAACCTTGAACCTTAAACATTCAAACTTTAACCTTCAATCTCAAACCGTTATTGGGCAGAACCGAAGGAATAAAACAGTTTAATATTAAACCTTCAACCGTTAACCCTAGACCTTAACCTCAAACATTCAACCTTTAACTTTCAACCTCAAACCGTCATTGGACAGAACCGAATGAGTAAACCAGTTTAACCTTCAACCTCAAACCTTCAGACCAAATCTTCAACCTCAAACATTCAACCCCAAACCTTCGACCTCAAACATTCAACCTCAAACCTTCAACCCCAAACATTCAACCTCAAACCTTCAACATGAAACATTCAACCTCAAACCTTCAAACCCAAACATTCAGCCGCAAACCTTCAACCTCAAACATTCAACCTTTAACCTCAAACATTCAACCCCAAACCTTCAACATTCAACCTTCAACCTTCAACCCCAAACCTTCAACCCCAAACCTTCAACCTTCAACTTCAACCTCAACCATTCAACCTGCAACCTTCAACCCCAAACCTTCAACCTCAAGCATTCAACCTTCATGACACAGGAGTTATGAAGCTTAAGCAAGGGTTAGGGTTAGGGTTAGGGTACTTTTACTACCATGCAACTCAGTTGCAACTGAGGTTAAAGGTGTGTTAAGAACATTCTATTTTAAGAAGTCAGGTGAAATATCACATGGTGATGGACAAGTCTAATTTTGTTGCCTTCTGTATTAGCCATAGTGTTTGGATCTTTTAGACACGTGGTTTGTTGGAAAGAAATGAGCTAAAGCAGAGGTTATTTATCAGATTGAATATACACGTTGGAATGGATGTACATAAATGGAATTTGATGAACTTGTGTATTGTTATGCAAACGAATGTTTGAGTGTTTTTGTGAAGTAGTCAGATTTTAATTGTGTTAGGAAGATATTTAAATTGCTAAAACATCTTTTAACGAATAAGTTTGAGGTAAGATATTTAAGCATGCTTTCACCATGACCCCAAATAACCCATTATGACCGTGAGCCACTATAACCCACAATGACCTCCAATTAACTACCATGAACCGCATAGCCCATTATGAAATACCATGATTTGGGTTCAACGCCATGTCATCAATATTGCAGTTATTTTACAGCGATAGTTCACTCCACAATGATGACATACCGTGAACCAGTGGTCACACACCATGACCCCTATGACATGATCCACCATAACACATAAAGGGTTTAATACACTATTTAACTAAATCGCCATTGTTAAGGTTATTCAAACCAATGACTCTTTCCCTATCGGCTGCAATCATGCGTACCCTTATTGATGAAAGTTTATGTGATTTTCGATTCGACCTGGGTTTAGAAAACATGTAAACACAAATACCATAACGTGTACAAACTATTCTTTTGAGCTGCATGCGGAAAATATGAATTTTGACAACAACGTTTTCATTAGATTAAATAAACATAACTTTGAAATCAAACTTTGTCAAATCTATAGTTTGTAAACAAGTTCGATCGATAACATTAAACCTTCAACCTTTAACCCTAGACCTTAACCTCAGACATTCAACCTTTAACTTTCAACCTGAAACCGTAATTGGACAGAACCGAATGAGTAAACCAGTTCAACCTTAAACCTTCCACCCCAAACCTTCAACCTCAAACCTTCATGCCGAACCTTCAGCCTCAAACCTTCAACCTCAAACCTTCGACCTCAAACCTTCAACCTCAAACATTCAACCTCAAACCTTCAACCCCAAACATTCAACCTCAAACCTTCACCCTTTAACCTTAAACCTTCAACCTCAAACATTCAACCCCAAACCTTCAACCTTAAACCTTCAACCCCAAACCTTCAACCCCAAACCTTCAACCCAAACCTTCAACCTCAAACCTTCAACCCCAAACCTTCGACCTTAAACCTTTAACTAACCCCAAACCTTCAACCCCAAACATTCAACCTTTAACCTAGATCCTTAACCATAATTCTTTAGCTCTCATCCATAATGGTTAGTCGTTTAATGGATTATCTTAAACCTGAATGTTTAGTCTCAACCATTGCTAAGGTTGATAGATGGAGATTGAACTTTAATGTTGAAGGTTTAGATAATAAGTTAAGATTGATAGTGAAAGATTTGAGGTTAACGGTAAGAAAATCTTATTGTCTTACTTACCCTGCTACATGGCACTTGTAAGTCATGTGATGTTGATGTTTGGTCCCATATTTGAACTCTGTATATATTGCAGTAAGAGCGTTGTTTTGTTATGCCCCCTTTCGAAGAAATAGGCGTGTTACCTTGCCCATGTCGGCCAGTCGGTCTGTCAGTCTGTCTGTTGCTTGGTAGACCTGTTTCTGATCAATAACCTGGCTACCAAACAACCTACAGTGATCAAAGATGGCAAAGAGATTTGTTATGGGAAGTTGATAACTCTTGTGGTGTTTGAGGTCAGTAGGTCAAAGGTCAAGTTCATTTGGCGCATTTAAGGAAAATAGAAAAATAAGATTCTGATGAAGAATATGAGAACCATAAAACCTACAGTCCACATATTTTACATGTAGGTTGGGTCATGAGTCGTAGATGACCTCTTTCTTCATTTTAAGGCGAGAAAGTCAAATGTCGATGTCACGCTCTATTCTAGAGAAAACTGTTTCTGACCAAAACTTCGAGAGCAATTCAACATGCAGTCGTCATACTTGGTATGGATAGTCATGAACAGCTGATGACCCCTATTGTTATAATGTCAGTAGGTCAACGGTCAAGATCGTAGTTACATAAGGTTTTGTTATAACTCTAACCATGTGGGGTAAATTGGGATTATCGACATACATGTTTTACAACCATCTCTTGTTTTCTTTTTTATTGCAGGATACCGAAAATGGAAACACAGGGTTTGTTGGAGACGGCAAGAGAGAACTCTTACGCTTTTAAAACGATTTGGCAGGGAACTGATTCACCAGAGAGCTTTCTACACAGAACTACATCTTTGAGATTGCGTGACTGTAAACTCACTGCAGGTGAGCAACTGCTGTGTACGCAAGTGGAAACAGATGTAGATGGGATCGTTTCAACATTTGATCGGTTTTGTGACATAATTGGCCCTGTTTCATATTTCAACATTCTCCTTCGTAAGGAAAAAAGCTTGTCACCCGTATTTCCGATAATTCGAAAACACGTCCGACTGTATGAATTCAACGAGAAAGGACTAAGCTATTTGCGATGGTCAGTTAGCACTAAGCTTTTTGATTGTAATGGGTACCAATTCCATCTGGTGCTACTTCCCATAAGCGGTGAAAGGAAATGGCGGACCATGACCAGAGATCAAGTAAGGAGTGCTCAGTATCAGTATTACGACCATTTTCGACGACGTATTTCCTGTATAATACAAGATCTACCCCAAGATAATATTTGCAGATCTACAATAAAGAAAAACAAATTTTTTGACATCAGAACACTACACATCTTACCCGACGATAAGGACTTCATGATGGCCATATTTGACAAAGCACTTAGTGAGACAGTACGGCCAAACAGTTTTGAGCCGAAAATAGTATGTTTTACATTTGGTGATCGTAACTCTCGTGAAGTTGTTTTGGACATGGTCAATCCTGTGAATGCATTAACCAGTGTACATGTTGCAGCTAGAATATGCTCTTTTGCTGTAAATGATCATCTGTTCTGGTCTAAACAAGGATTACAGCAATTGACCCTTCTGCCGATTTTGATTGACAGGACCTATTGACCAATGAAAACGCGTAATTTTATGTAGGCGTCGACTACGCTCGTCACGCTTGTAGACATTAGACAACTCGGAAGAAAATGACTGCCGTTCAACTTGCGTATATGATGAACAATATTGCATGAGAAGCGTTCTAGACCATAGCTAACAGGAAAATGTGAATAGGTGTAGATAGATGACATATTCAAGCGACCAACTGGTTGTTGTTTTATGACATTCATTGTGTGCCTTTTCCGAAAATGAAGAAAATTCCCGAGAAATGTCATCGGTTGATAGAGCTGTGTTGGGGACCTCACCGACGATTAAATGTCGACAAAATGAATTCAGACCGTTATAAGTCAACAAAAGTAAGTAGATTATGATTATTTCTTGATTGTTTTGTGCGATGTCCATTGAAACACAAAATGAACATGTGAAACGATACTTACACACACAGCTCAATGCTAACGGAGTGGGTGGGGTAACGTTTTCACAACAATGAATAATCAACTTCAGAACTAGTATTCATTTGAGTGATGACATTTACAATGAAAACAAAGATAAATTTAGTCTTTTTCAACTAATCCAATTAATCTTCAATGCAGATTTGAGCTTATTCTCCAAAAAGAAAACATTTTTAACTGCAACAGTGTCTTGATCATCTGTCAAAATATTTGACATTATAATTTATGTACACAATAGAATGTTATTGGCATGAGCCCTATTATTTAGTCATTCCATATGTTCTTGTGCAGCTCTTTATCAACCAGACGTTGAAAACAGCTGAGTCCCATTACAAGCTGATCAATTCATACCCAAATTAAAAACCATACAAAGAGGAGAAAGCAGGCCTGAACTTCATCAACTATCTATAGGGTAAGTTGTCTTTTTAAAACTATTTTCTTAAAGGCACATCAAAGGAGAATAATGCTATATCAAACAATATAAATTGGTAAACTTTTGGTCAGATTCAAATAGTTATCACCAAAAATCCCCATCAGCACAACTTAAACGTGAAAGCCAATAAGAAATAACCCAGATTAACCAGTTTAATTGTGTGATTTTTCACTCCTGACCTTGACAGTTGATACACAAATGTTTGAACCGACCAATCAGAATTCGTTATTTTGAATATATTAGCAAACAGGTTGTTGATAAATATGATTGAATTGGAGACTACTATATATCAAGCACAAAATAACGTATGTTTAAGGAGTCTATTTAATAGGGTCTCAATGCATCCGTAAATTAATTCTCATGACTTATATGAAAATAATAAAAGAATTCCATATATTTTTTAGAAATTTATTTGTACTTTTCTCCTTTTATGTGCCTTTAAATGACATAATGGCAAAATGCATTCTGCTTCATAAATGCATATTTCAACTTTAAAAGGATGATTAAAATAGTCTAAAGACTCCTGTAGCATGTATAAACAAGACTTAATGTTGTCTTTCATGGTCATTTGTATAGTTGATAATGATGAAAATCAGATTTGATGATCATCATTTGCTTGATGAACTAGATTTACCCCTAGTTATGATACTAAATTTTTATATTGGTCAACTTGTGAATGATGATGGGTGAAATGACACACACAGTTCCAATATTTGAACTATTATTAAATTTAAATTGTTTTATAGATTTATACTTGCATAATTATGTTTTCTCAAGATATTTTTTAATCACTTCATTATCAATTGTCATGAACTCACCTGTTAAATTTCTCTTAAAGGGACTAACTCAGAGATTATGTGGTCTGTGAATAATAGATGTCAAAAAGATTTATATCAACAATCAATTTCTCTTAAGTTAAGACCATTTCCAATTTCTCCATTTTTAAGTTGTTGAAACCCTGTGAGTTTGTTAAATAATGTGACATGAGTAATTGGTCAATCAATACTTCCATGGGAATGCTTGTTTATAAAGAAACGCAGGAATTCCTTCTCGCTCACCTTGCCAACGTTACATGACAAGATCTGGGGAAATGATGTTGTCTTAAAAAAGTTAACCTTGTTGTTTACAAAATAAATCCGTTTAAACAGTTTGCAATATCTGCAATACAAAATTTTATTTATGATCAATATCTTTTTGTTCGGTTATAAACAGGATCAGAATGCTATCAATAATTTAGGCTTATGTTTCTTTAGAAATCTATGTTTCCATTTAATGAAAAAGACAATTTATTTCAGAAAGCTCATACTGCAGTCTGTGAGACAGTCATTTCAATTTTATACTTGTATCATATTTTTCAGAAGTTGGGTCGTTTGTATTGGCACCTGAGAACACCTGATGCACAGTTAAAAATGAAGGAAAAGTCCAATTGTTTGAAAATGATGTAATAAAAAGCAAAATAAAGTCTCAATGTGTGAATGAAATATTAGCAGTTTTCAATGACTCCCTTCTCCTATTTTGGTTTGTATGATAATTTCAAACTGAAAGCAACAGTGAGGGAAAGAGCAAAAGAAAAACCCATTATTTCACATTTAGCTGTGTAGAAAGAATCTTCAAAAGAAACCATGTGACATTTATGATAAATTGCTCCTAATGAACAGTTTATCCTGTTCTCTAAGGAGAACAGTGTAACTTAAAATTTCGTGCAGGAGACTGGGTAGGATAAATGAGACATGATCAAATGGGATTTTAATTTCACTTGAAGATCCTGTTCAGTGGTTAAAGTACATGTACTGAACTTTGAACCCAATGCATTGGTTGGATTTTGCTTGGGCTGGATTTGCCTTAGCAGAAGACATTGATTCATGTATGTGGTAGTCACCAGGCTGATAATTGAAATATGGTTCTATATATCTATATATTTCTACCAGCCTAACGGGGTGTTGAGTCGAATGTCTTCTTTCATCTGTGATGAGCAGCCCCCCAAAAAGTGTTGTCAAGATGTAGAACCCCAATAAAACATCAAACCCTTAACCCGCAATATGTTGGAATGTTCTGCAAAAGGGGATTACTTTCTGTCAAATTTTGATTTTCCAAAACCAGACGACTGTCCCCTTGGTTTAATTTTTGGTCCTGTTTCCCCAAAGATGTAAGGGAAGACAAAGACAGCTAGTATGGGACACTGCATACAACAGAATCACTGTTACTGGGTGAGCAAGAGCCCCAACTGTGAAAGAAAAGTTAATAGATCTACTATAAGTCATTTTTACATTACAGTAAAAGTATCAAATTAAAATTCTTAGAAATATATATATATCCATTTTTAAAAAAATGAACAATGTTCTTACACTATGAATAAGATTCATTCTTAAGATATGACTACTTTAAAGGCTATTTGAAAAGTTTAAATTAAAGACCCCTCACAGATTTGACAGGTGCACAAAATAATTTGTATAAAAATAGTGGCATGGTACAGAATGTATTGAACATCTTGTCACAATGACAAGATGAAGTTATTCGTTAATCTTAAAGAAAATTAAATAATCGGGTTTTCATTATTTGTATATCTAAATCATATTGAGAAACGGCGGATCGAAATTGTAAATTGAAAGCTATAGCTGCTGCATGAAAGTAGGCGTTTCGGAATTGACTTTATGCTCTAAAATATTTAAAATGCTTATACTTTAGTCTTGTTAGTTTCACCTTTATCACAATTGGTTAGCATAAGCATTGAATTATATTCGGCATGCATAGCTTCGCAAGAAAAATGCGTGTATCTTTCATCTCAGAGATTGTGCCAAATTTGAGGTTGGGGGCTTCTCGCTCTTTGCCAGACTTCTACTTTAATCGTATTCTCGTTTACACTAAACACACCAATGGCATGGAAATATCGTTAACACAGAAGTGTTTAAATGCATATTGTTCTTTTCATTTTTTTTATTATCAACATTGTTAATCTGGATGTAATCTAATGGATAAGTCCGTTGTCCGAAAACAAGTCAAGTCGGTGCAGTGCCGATCTTTATCATTTTTCTGTCATTCTTAAACAAATAAATTAAAAAAAAAAGACCTTTCATTGAAGCTTTATTTTCACAGTGATTGTGTTTTATTGAAATAAGTTATTTGATAGAAGAATCCCTTAGAATTAAAGTAAAATCTCCACGGTGTCGATCTTTATCGGCAGCCATTTCCTACTTTGTTTGTCCCTCGTAGCAACAAATCGATGTGGTTGCTAACGGGGTGTGGCTACACTGCGCTTACGGAAGGGTCAATTGATAGGCACCCGAGGGATGCTTTTGAGTGCATTATCACTCAGTGATTGCGGAAATTTTCATTCTAACCTCGATGGTCGGCGCATGGCTGTGTCGGACGAAATGTTACGTTTGTGTCTTTTTCCATCTGAAATAAATTTTATACAATTTTATGCAGACACTCCGAATATGATTGAACAATCCATTCACCCTGTATACAAAACCATCGTATCGTCTGGCCTGAATGACAGAAACACGCAATCTTCGTTGGAACAGCATGCTTACGAATACATAGAGACGGCTAAAGAAAACGTATTGAAATTGTGCCGTGTTAAGTGTAGAATGGAACTAGTATGTTACACCAAACGTGAATACCATTCTGTGAGCGCCTGCGAATATTTGTCGCTGCATCACTTGTCAGATGTTCTGAAAAAATATTCGCTTATAGTTCCAATAGCTGACACAGAACTTGGTGGAAACTGTCATTCATTTATGTCAGCGGTAAAATCTGTTGGAAGACACATTGTTTGCAGTCTTGAGGAATTACTTACAACACACAAACATATAGGAGGATTCCTTGCGAGTTGGGAAGCATATCAACTGGAAGTGGCAAATGAAATGCTATGGAAAGGTAAACCAAATGCGGGAATAGATAACAGGTATGCAGTGAATCTTGGACCAGGAGGGGCTATGCCAAGATGATGCTCCACATGGGAACGAGGTTTCATGTGTTTAGAGGACGCTACTATTTGTGCACTCGATGTTCGGTCAACACCCCTGCTAAATGGTATTGTAACATGGAATGTGTCGGAGTCACGACGTATTCAGCGCCTATTCAACTTTTCGGATTTATTAAACACCAGTGATTCTGTACTTGGTAGTAGAACTTTACTTCTTTTACTTTCCGACATTCTCGAAGACCCAATGCGTACAGCTAATTGTGATAGATCGTTTATTTCCGATTCAAAAAAGACAGAGTGTCCAGATTGGGGACGGTTATCAGGCACAATTACCGTGGACCGAGTGTGTGACGAATTGGCTGTGAAAGAACGCTTTAAACGGCCGTATACGTTTGGAAGGGCATTAACAATGATTGAGTCACGTGATCGTAATGCTAGAGATATACTGAAAACGGGAATGCACAATTTGAAACTAAGGTTCTTTCCTGATGCTAGATTCACTGACAATCAAAAGAATACAAAGTTCCATTGGCCTACAAACAATGTTTTGAAGATAGTCGAAGATGGAATAGAAACATCTATTACAGATGACCAATCATTGATGACATTGAATGTGATTAGACTACTCGAATCACTGGAACTTGTACACACATCGAAGCTCAACGTAAACAGAGATGACTCATTTTTATTCCCATGGCTTCCCGATGTGCTACTTAAACTTGAAGGCACCTATTTCGATAATACTCTACTTAGTAATTTGGCCACTTACATCACATGTATTGCACTGCTTGAGAATCACTGGTTTGTAGACTTCAACAAACTGCACAAATTGTACAACTTTATGAATAGAAAAGTGAATAACTTCCAAGCTTTCCTGCAAAGCAAAATGATCCTTTCCCCTTTCAGACTTCCATGCATTCTGTTTTTCTGTGCGTACAGACTCCATGTGTCCGTTCCATTTTTCTTTGCTGAAAAAGACTCTGGTAGGGATATGGACAAATCGACCAAAGACACCATAGACGCTTCAGAAGATAGTGTGCCCGAAAATGATGGAGAAAGAAGTCAAATTGAGCATCAGCTGGAACATGAGAATATGATTGTAAGAGCCAATCGCCTAACCCTGAACTGCCCACTTGGTCTCGATCACGCATCTGGCTAGAACCACCGACTTTCCGCATGGCAGCCCGGAGACCTCGTCTCATGAAAAATCCGAATTGGCAGCGGCGAGAGTCGAACCCACATCTGAGACTCCCGGCCATGTGATTTCAAGTCAAGTGCTCTTACAAATAGGTCACGGAAGTTACAGGAATAGTGTAAGTACTGGTGTGAGAAAGCCAGGAAAGCATGGTTGATGCGCTATCCGCCGTGGAATGACCATATATGTTAAAAAGCGGCGTTAAACTCCATACAAGCAAACAATTTATCACTATAACAAAATTTACGACGACAGGAATGTCTTAGGTACTTTTCATGAAGGTTTTCATGACTGTTGCAATTGTGCTCATTTCAAATCTTAGAAAGGTGTTTTAATATTGGCAAGCATTTTAAAGATATGAAAGAACTTTAAACTTAAGAGTAATTTTATCCTTCATATTTTCACAATAATATCTTATTTTGAGAAATGTTTGGAAGGTCTTAAGCATTTTTAAGAATAGATGGTAGCGTCGCAAGCTTGTTTTTCTTTTATAAAAAGAGTCAATACATATTTAGAAGTAAAGATAATAATTTATAGTAATTTTATACATATCATGATTTCTAAATTTGTGAAAAATATTGAACGTCTACTTATTAGAATCTTGTTGCACTCAGGATAGAATCCGGGATTGCTCACCACTCTTAAGGTTTGATTTGATAGAGTTTTACGTCGCGTCAACAATTTTTCAGTAATTATTCAATGCCCGGCTAATTGGTGATAGAGGAAGACCCCATTTACTTACCTGCCCATCAGGGCCAGATCTGAGTAGAACCATCGACGATCCGTAAGTCAGCCGGGAGACTTCCCCTCTTGAAAATCGAAACGGCGCTGCAGTGACTCGATCTCACGAGGAGAGGGGCCTTCCGATAACAAGTCCAGTACCCTAACCACTAGGCCACGGACTTGTAACAACAACGCCCCTCTCCGCGTGAGATCGAACCACGGCAGCGCCGTTTCTATTTGTGTGGACAAACTTTAAAATTAAAAACGATTAAAACTAACTTCACATTTTAATTCAATAAACTTTACATGTGTCATATCCGGACAAAAGTGTTCTTATGTTAAATTATACTGAAGTTTGTGACAAAGAAAAGTAACATCGAACCATAAACAACTGTGATTGCAGAAGAAAAGAGCACAAAGCGCTTAGGAACTTTCAGGAACCAACATTTATACAATATAGGGTTTTGAAAACAATTAATGATAACGCAAAGCTAGGCTACCCCCTATGATATCTTATGATAGCTAGACCAGCTAAATTTTCAATATAAAATAAACCATTGTAGTATGCATGGCATAGTATCCACTATAACATAGGACCAGACCTGAATGTAAACCCTAAACTATGATTTTACATAGGCGTAGGAGCAGGGGGGGCCAGGGGGGGGCCCGGCCCCCCCCCCAATATCCAGACTGGGGGGGCCAGAGTATACTTTGGCCCCCCCAATATTCACAGTGGCAAATGAAGATATTTGTATAGAAAAATGAAAGAAACGAAATTTAACAGCAGAATAAAAATAAATGTGTATTTTTGTGCTCTATGTAATACCAATTCGCCTTTTGTTACGAACAATAACCAAAATCTTTTTGACGTCATCATCGCAAATGGCAATCTGAACACATCGGGTTTATCCAATGAAAACTCAGCTCGCTAAAATACCCGGGAAGTTTTGATCAACGGAAACAGTGGTGTAAAACATGATTTTAAAAGGTGTCAGACTCTATATTATATTTAATTGTTAGGAAGTCCTTAGTTGGATCCGTGGCTGTGACAGTCTGGTCGCTGCCACTTTTTACTTAGTTCAATACAATTGATTTCCGCGTGAGATCGAGACCTGGCATATCCTTTTTTCTTTTTTATTAAAGATACATGTTTTCATGCGCTTTCTTTTAATTCTTATAATGTTATTGAATTTGTACATGCATGAAAAGTCATGAAAAAGTTTAGGAACATTTATTCTTAGACCGGTCCTCATCTGAAGTTGGCCCCCCCAATGTTGAAAACGCTCCTACGCCTATGTTTTAGAAAATGAAACGAAAAACGGTTCCCTGACCACATATCAAAAACACATTGCATAACAAAACAATTACAAAAATACATTATGTTCTTCTTTTTAGATATGGTGTCCACACATGTTTATATGGGTCAATGAAAAGTTAAGTTATGTAGTCCACACTTTTTAACGTGGGTTTACACGAGTCAGAAACACACCTTTTTATGTGGGTTTACACACGTCTTACGTCAGTTCTATGGTCAAGTTGGTTATCGGCATTTAGTCCACACTTTTTAAAGTGGGTTTACACGAGTCAGAAACTCACCTTTTTATGCGGGTTTACACACGTCTTACGTCAGTCCTATGGTCAATTTAGTTATCGTCATTTAGTCCAAACTTTTGAACGTGGGTTTACACGAGTCAGAAACACACCTTTTTATGTGGGTTTACACACGTCTTACGTCAGTCCTATGGTCAAGTTAGTTATCGGCATTTAGTCTAAACTTTTTAACGTGGGTTTACACGAGTCAGAAACTCACCTTTTTATGCGGGTTTACACACGTCTTACGTCAGTCCTATGGTCAATTTAGTTATCGTCATTTAGTCCAAACTTTTGAACGTGGGTTTACACGAGTCAGAAACACACCTTTTTATGCGGGTTTACACAAGTCTTTGTCAGTCATGGGAATTAGTTGTCAGTCCCCAGCTTTTAACGTGGGATTACACGAGTAAATACAATACAATACAATACAATTTTATTTCAGTAAAAAGGCCTCCGGCCCACAATACATATACATATTACAAAATACAAATCAAAATCAGATATGCCCTACACTATCATCAATATATTATTTGCTGTTATGTTTAAGGATAAAAGGAAATCAAGTAGAAATGTGCTCTAGTAATTTTGATACAAAGAAAGCTAGGTTTTTCAATGTTATTTCGTCATTACATTTAAAAAGATTGTAAAAATTATCTAAGTTTGGACGTAAATGATTACGTGTTACTCTTGTTTACAAATGTTGTCAATTTTGTTAAACACCACAGTCCTTGCTTAACCCCTATGTTAAAGCATTTCTGTTTTAGATTCTTTGCTCTGCTATAAGCGTGCTGTTCGCAGTGCTCTCTAATAAAGTTTTCCGCATCTGGCGCTTTCGCCCATTTAAAACGTCGTTTGGGTTTTTTCTCTTCTTCATCGAATTATGTGTTAGCGGTTTGATTCTCTGACACAACTAGCCTAGGTGGCTGAGACAGAAAGCTGTCTGCCTCTATTTCCACCTCCTCTGCCACAGTTGAACATAGCGTTGGGTCGCCGGGGGGAATACACATCGGCATAGGGATAGGTTGTATCACATTGGCAGATGTTTCCATTACCTCTTTCAATTGCATTCGAAAATCTGCTTTTATTAAAAATTCCCTAACATGTTCTCCAATCTGTTCCTTCAGCGTTGACGATATTGAGTCTAACTGTTCCCCCACTTGCTTCTTAAAATTGTCCAAGTTTTCATATAATCCTTTTGCCACAATTTCGACCTTCTCCTCCACAGCTTTCTGGGCATCGTGTCTAATCTCCTCTGCAACTCCACTAAGGAGATGTTCCAGGTTAGTGGTTAAGCTTTTTTTTAACTCGTCGGTTCCACTTTTAAATGTACTCTTTATGCTCTCCACTTGTTCCTCCAAGATAATGGTCATATTCTCGTACATGTACTCCTGGTCGTCCATGATGAACTGTTAAAGAGAATAAAACATGTAAACTAACCATAAGTACGGAAACAGTAAATGTTTCCAAACACTCTGTTTTCAAAAGTCTCAAACTCTTACCATTACCCTAACATACTGTAATAACTATATTATGGCGAGAACGGACAGATGCACGGACATCTTGGTCTCACGAAAATCTTCCTCGATCTCTAAATACTCATGTGAGCTGAAGTAATTGTAGTACAGATTCGTTAAACACCATCTAACCTGTAAGCGGATATATCGTATTGAACAAATCTAAGAAACGAGAGGGCCATTGGCCCTGAAGTGCTCACCTGAAACCCTTAATTTGAGACCCAACATGGCAAAATGACAATTTTGACCACAACTGACCCAGTTTTAAACAAGATCAATATTTCATTAAGAAAACATTCTGAGCAACTATCATGAAGATTGACCTGTAAATATAGCCTCTAGACAATGTTAGGAGAAGCGACATGTACAAATACAACGCCTTGTTCTTACCGTGAATGGTGTTCTTATATATTATCTGCTTAATTAAATATGTCTATCTTTATTATACAGAGTGACACTTAAACTTTCAACCCCAAATCTTCAACCCCAAACCTTCTACCTCAAACCTTCAACCTAAACCTTCAACCTCAAACCTTCAACCCCAAACCTTCGACCTTAAACATTTAAACCCAAACCTTCAACTTTAGACCTTAAACCTTAAACCTTCGACCTCAAACCTTCAACCCAAACCTTCAACCTCAAATCTCAACACCAAACCTTCAACCTTAAACCTTAAACCTTCAACCCCAAACCTTCAACCCCAAACCTTCAACCTCAATCTTCAACCCAAACCATCAACTTCAAACATCAACCCCAAACCTTCAACCTCAAACATTGAACCGCAAACCTTTGAACTTAAACCTTTAACCTTCAACCCCAAACCTTAAACCCCAAACCTTCAACCTCAAACATTCAACCCCAAACCTTCAACCTTAAACCGTAAACCTTCGAGCCCAAACATTCAACCTCAAACCTTCAACCCAAACCTCCAACCTCAAACATTCAACCCCAAACCTTCAACCTTCAACCGTAAACCTTCAACCCCAAACCTTCGACCCAAAACCTTCAACCTCAAACCTTCAACCGAAAACATTCAACCCCAAACCTTCGACCTTAAACCTTCACCCCAAACCTTCAACCCCAAACCTTCAACCTCAATCATTCAACCCCAAACCTTCAACCTCTAACCTTAAATCTTCGACCCAAACCTTCAACCCCAAACCTTCAACCCAAACCTTCAACCTTAAACATTCAACCCTCAACCATAAACCTTAAACCTTCAAAACTATACCTTCAACCCAAAACCTTCAACCTCAAACCTTTAACCCAAACCTTCAACCCCAAACCCTCAACCTTCAACCTCATACCTTCAACCTTAAACCTTCAACCCCAAACATTCAACCACAAACCTTCACCCTTAAACCTTCAACCTCAAACATTCAACCCCAAACCTTCAACCTTAAACCTTAAACCTTCAACCCAAACCTTCAACCCCAAGCCTTCAACCTTCAACCTCAACCTCAAACCTTCAACCCCACACCTTCAACCTCAAACTTTCAACCGTCATGACACAGGAGTTATAAAGCTTGAGCAAGGTCAAATCAAAGTCGAACTCAACAATTACCAATTTGATTTGGTAAATTATATACACGGGAAAGGCTGGAATTGGTCATTGAGCATCGCTTCTGATTCTTAGTCGGATAGTAACCAGTCAGAAGCAGGAAAGATTGAATACAAGTTGACCAGAGCATGCTCTGGGTTAGGTTCTAAGTGTAATCTAAGTTCTAAAAGTCATAACAGAGGTGTTTTTAAAATATATACATTGGTAAAATGACACTTACTTGAGAATTAATCCAAAGTTTAATTATACACAAACGTCTAAAGCACTAAACTTTTAACACTGTCACAAAGAAATAAAAGCGTCTGCACTTCTCAACGCTCCAAACGATACTGGACGACTGAAGATAAAACACGCCTGTTGCAGTCCAATTTTTGAGAGCAAGTTTGATTGCGGTTCTCGCAACAGCACTGTATTATAGAGTCACAGCCGGGAATCAAAATTCGGCAGAAATTAAAGACAGTGATCGACCTACCTCATCGATACATAAATCTATATAAATAATTCAGTCGTCAAATTGATTTATCCTAAAATTAATATAGTTCAACATAATTTTTCTGAAATTCCCCAACCACATTTAAGACTCATTCATCTATCTTTTTACATAGTTTGCTATGATTCTCATATTGGACATATGTTTTAACACTGCACGGCCAATTATCCTACGCGGATACAGATTGCTTTTGTCCGTAAAATCTGCATTTGTTCGCCAGATATTTCTGAAATTTCTCCATTACGTTTTGAACGTAATCATCTATTTTTCTGCAGAGTTTGATGGTGTTTCAAGGCATTTCTAACAAGCTCTAAGACCAGACAGGCATACTAACGTGTAGCTCTACTCTTTCCGAATGTATTAATACCATTGTAACGGTTCGGAGCAGTGTATTGAGTGAGTACTAGACCGGCGGCCAAGTGTGGAATGTGAGGGATGAACTTTCGTGTATTGACGGAATTTTGTTTAAAA